>JAQJVL010007585.1:0-23291 GCA_035578905.1 Stictocephala bisonia
GGGCTCCCATAGTGTCACTGGTGGCGGTGGGTCCTCTGCCACAAAGGGCCCGTTTTATATGATTTAAAAAGGGCGTAGTCGACCACTGGACTTGGAGTATTTTCGGGGTGGGACAATAAAAGAGAAGGAGTTAGGGCGAGGGTTACGGTAGTATAAATACAGGAGGTGTACAGTGCTGAGTCAAACAGTCGAGGTACGCACCGCTAGATCGGCACATCTCTCTCTATCAGAAGAAAATAAGGTACGATACTTTTAATGATTGTTAATTTTACAAATTATATGCTGGGTATGCTAAGTTGTCTCTCACATGTCGCTATTTGCAGGATTGCTAATTTTTTCACTATGCGTGCTAGGCAGGGGCTTATTCACGCATTGCTAGATTGTTGTTTCCGTGCTAGGTAGGGAGAAGATATTATTTAAGTTACTATGCTAAGTTGTTGATTTTACGTTATGCGTTTTTTTTTTTTTGCTAAGTCACGCGGGCGGATTGTTGGTTTCAGATTGGCAGAATGATATGCTGTGCTAGGTTCCCTATGTAGCGTTGCTGTTTGATGGGTTGTTGGTTTCTTACTTAGTAATATGCATGCCGCTAGTTACTAGATTGTTGATTTTTTACGTAGAATATTTTATGCAAAACGGGGAGTATTTTTGGAATGCTAACAGCTAGTTTGATTGTTAATTTTTGTACGTAGGATATATGCTAAATAGTTGTTGGTTCTTACTTAGATATATGCATGCGCTAGTTACTAGATTGTTGATTTTTTACGTAGAATATATGCTAAAGGGGGAGTATGTTGGAATGCTACAGTAGTTTCTAGATTGTTAATTTTTTTTACGTAGAATATATGCTAAATAGTCGTTGGTTCTTACTTAGATAATATGCATGCCATAGTTACTTGTTTGATTTTTTACGTAGAATATATGCTAAATAGTTGTTGGTTCTTATTTAGATAATATGCATGCCGCTAGTTACTAGATTGTTGATTTTTTTTTTACGTAGAATATATGCTAAACGGGGTATGTTGAATGCTAACAGCTAGTTTCTAGATTGTTGCTCTTTGTACGTAGAAAAATATGCAAAAAAAAACAGGAAGTATGCAAGGTGCTAACTTTCAGTACTTACATGTTTTTGTGAAACGTTGCATGGTAGTTACTAATAAATTTATGCTAAGCGTCGCCGCTGGTTTCTGTGTGCTGTGGGAATTAAAAAATTATACGAAATGCTATGCCACCTTGTTAACAGGTATGAATTACTAAAATAATGGTAGAAAGTGGTGACACTGTGTTGCCCGGTTGCACACTAATTGTCTAATGCGTTTGATAACACAGGTCTGCAACCAAAAAACTGCATGAAATATTTTTTCCCGTTTTATATGTATTTTTACGTGCTGAAAACGGGAAAAATGCCAAAAAAGTTTCCATCACATCATAATTTCTTGCCAAAATTACAGTTCTTTATTATATAAGTAAAAAATATTAATTTCCTTTTACACTTGGTTTGGTATATTGTTTTATGTAGTTAAACTCTATCTAGTAACGATTATTCCTTTTTAACTATACCATTTAACAATTCTTAATTTTAATTTAAATACAAATGGAGTTGGAGGGGAGGTGTTGAAGTATGAGGATGCATTTTGTATACTGCACTTAAGCAGCTTAATCTCACCATACGTACCAACATTTTGATGGTTACTAGAGCTAACTTTGAAATCTTACATTAAGGTTACTTGTTATACACGTTTGCTAGATGTTTGTAGTGGTTTAAAGAGCATACCAACCTTTTTTCATGTATCGAGCGTGTTGCTACATATCAGTTAGTTCCATCTGTATTCAGTTTGTTGTTGCCACACACTCAGTCCTACATTCTTGTTTAAACGTTACGTGCTCTTCTTTTCCAGTGTATCATGGCTCATAGAGGTGTGTTATGCTCCTGATAACTTTTGTTTATTTGTGGAGAGTATAACTATTAAAAGTTCAGCAAAAAATATCAGTGATTTTTGTGAAGAAAGTGTATTTTTGCTTATTTTATTTGAAAGTGGTGACCAGAGACAAACGTGGGCTCCCCCCATAAGGTGTGTAGAAGGTGTGAAAAGAAGATCTCCGTCATGTGTATATATGTGTAAGAAATCCTCATTTCGGTTCCGGAATCCCAATATGTGGCGTGAGCAGCAAAATCATTACTACTGACTGTTATTTTGTTCCGTAATTAAAGGTTTTAAATGCCAGAAAAGACAAAAAGACAATAGCATACCCTAAACCTAAATTCAGCATTCGAACCAGTGCCTCATACCTTGATGTACCAGTTCCACTTTCCCCCTCCTAGTTAAAATATGTTCCTAGTATTCAGAGACGAAAACCCTAATTCTTTCACATGACATCCAGTCAGATATTTCTGTAGATGAGGGACCCGCATCCTTTCACGCAGAGCGAAGCTGAATGACCTAGTTAGAGTCACCTAGGACTTTCAAAAGTAGCTGCCGAACTTCTTGGTCAAGATTAAAAAATAAAAACCTTCTATCGCCGGATCAACATTTGCTTGTTTACGAACCGAAAAAGAATTACTTAAAATTTTTTGTTCAAGAGGGTGATCTCGTTTATTGGCAGTGATAGTTCACGGACTTATGAAGTACTTTAACATTGAATTTATATCTCATCTCAGTCGCCTTTTCATAGACTCGTCTAAAACTATCTTAAAAAAAGAAGAAGCGGTTTTACTGCATAATGGAAATGAGTTTGGTCACTACCTTTAGACACTCATGTTCATTTAAAGGAAAGTTATGAAAATTTAACTTGTGTTCTTAAAAATCAAATACAATGAACATGAATGGATGGTCTGTGGGAACTTTAAAATAGATAACAATGCTGTTGGCCAACAATCTGGATACAACAAAATATCCCTGTTTTCTCTGTTTATGACAGCCGAGCCATATAACCTCACTGGGAAAAAACGTGACTGCCACAGCGTACATTGGTTCCCTGTGAAAAAAATGTTGTTTACACTACCTTAGTTTCCACCTGAAAAGGTTTTGCCCCACCTCTTCACATAAAACTGGGCTTATGAAGCATTTGTTAAGTCACTGCCGAAAGATGAACTGCCTTTCAAGTACTTGTCTCCAAGTTCCCAAAACACTCTGAGCCAAGTTTGAAAGAGGGGTTTATGAACGGGCCCTACATCAGAAACTTCTTTTCTGATCCTCTTTCTCCGAAAACATGAATGAAAAAGGAAAAAGAAACATGAACACTTCAGGATTGGTAAAAAAAATTCTGGGGAACTCCAAAGACCCTCTTTACAAAGAACGATTGTCAAACGCATGTTGGCTGCTTTTGAAGACCGGATGTAATATGAGCTTGAAGTTCATTTCTTACACTCTCATGTTGGAGTACTTTCCTGAAAATTTGGGAGCGTACATGAAGAACAAAGGAACGTTTCCATCAGATGTCCTGACATTTGAAACGATAATCAAGAAGGGGAATGTAAACATGCTGGCAGACGCTACATGCTTGAACTGATGCGGGACACGACAAACAAATGAAAAAAGAAAGCGTATTCGAAGGAGTATAACATTAAAAAAAAAGAAGAGTTCACAAACATATGAAGAAAACAAGTGATATAAAACTGTGAACTCATAATATTGATTATTCGTTTATATGATTTGTATAACCAAACTATATGTTTTTAATGATTTTATTTTCCCCACAAATTCAAAAAAAACTAGACGGTGCTAGAGGAAAATGTTGTTATTTTTAGATTTAGCACAACAAAAAACATAGTATATTAGAAAAAATACTCATGCACAGACAAAAAAAAATTTTTTTTGCAGACCTGTGTAATTCGTCAATTGGAAATGGATTGGTGGAAAGAGTTAGTGAGTTGTTTAGAATTAAATGTATTCTAATTTTTCAATGGCGTCTGGCTGCTGAAACTGTTGTCTGGTTTTTGCTCTTTTTTTGTTTTGTGCAAAAGTAATCTTTGACACCGTTATTGACTTATTTTCTTATATAACTTTAGTGTTGCTTGTAGTGTTTCTTCACTTGCTGAATGGTTTGGTAATTACTTCTTCTACAGACTCAACGTAAAGCAAAGGGTGGTGGTGAACAAAGCCGATGAAACGATGTTACTTTATTTATTTATTTTTTTGGTTTGGTGTACGTTGGTCAATTGTGTTAGTCTGAAAATCTATGGCTCCAATCTCATCGTCCCATCCTGTTTGGACGGCTTAATGCGATACCATCGCATGGATCTTGATGTATCGGCGGCAGCGGCTTTCTCTTCTAACTTGATTTGGAACCGTGCTGCGATATTTGCCCATATCCACTGATGCTGGTTAAACAAAGCAAATTTATTGGGCATTTTTTTTTTTACTTACATTGTAGTTACAATATTGAGTTATTGAATTTATTGGCTGGCTACGTCCTAAAAAGTTTCCACTAGCAACACTATTTTTTGTTTTTTGTTTGATAATTGTGTGACTATGTCCTTGGGGGGGTAGTATCAATGTATTTTTGTATTACTACTCAACTTACTGTGTAAATTATTGTTAGATAATACAGATTGTTATTTGTATCTTTAAACAGTATGTACTTGGCTTACTATGTAACTTGATGTACTTTATCATACAGAAACAAGAAACAAATAATCTTGAATTAAACTACATACTTGACCTATTTAAGTAATTACTTATATAATGTAGGTTGAAACACTAGCAATTTATATATTTTAATAATGTCGACTAAGGCCTGGTAAGGTCGTTGTTTATTTGTACGAGATCTAGTTATGGGTTTATAAGAGATGGTAAGTGTGTAATGGAATAGCATTGGTTATACATAATGTAAGTAGTAATAAGCTATCGTAGGAGCAAAATTCATGACTATTTAGCTATGTATTGGGTTTTATAAATGTGTATTTTTATACTTTTTTTGCGTTACAGATGTATGGATCTCACGAATAAATTGAATACTTTGGCGGCGTCTACAGCAGTTTCATAAGTGGACGTCATCGTCCCATTTTTCGCATCCAGAGGGATAATTTGATTCTGGGGCCGGTCAGGCGTGCCACTAAGTTTGCAAGCATTAATTGCTGGGTGGAAACCCCCGAAGAAACAAGAATGACGTTTTTACCTAAACGTATTTGCTGCATTACAGATAGAGGTATACTGATCTGAACACCGAGAAGAAGTATGTCCTCCCCGCGTCTGGTTTGAGGAGTCACCTGTAGTACATATTACTTTAAATAAACAATGATTACTTACGCCGTTGATAAAGATTTTGTTGTTCTTCTTCCTCTTCATTGCAGTTTCTTATAATCGCCGCGCACAGTTGGTCGGATGTGACAAAAGTATCTTGAAACACTCTGTTGTTTGCGAGGGGCGAACTTGACGGTGAGCTGGGCTGCCATGTTGTAATTTTCTTCGGAGAAAACAGTCAATTTTAATACGCGGTCGCAACAGCGGGTGCCCACGACCTACAGACACACCCAGCCCACGTTTTAGTAGCAGTCCGAATGGACAACTTTGTTCATTATATTGACCCACTGCCGAGTTTACACCACACACGTTACCTAAAAGTCTGTCGACCTCGGGTGTCGGCTGGCAGCATTAAATTGGCCGCCGCGTCGACTTCTTATGTAACACTGACACACAACCTCTCCAATTGTCCACACTTTGGTCCACATTCTCAGACATACAACACCAAAAAACGGCATATTACCACACACACATGATACAGCAACTTGCTGGACTCTACATACTTAGAGTACTGTCTAACTCTTACTTGCTTGCGGGACACAGTACAACACTATTACATCGACATACGCAACCTGAGTACAGCTACTTGGCGGGACTCTACATAACGAGTTCAGCTACTCTTGACTTGCTTTACACAGTAACACACCTAATACATCGTACATACACTCTGAGTACAGCACTTGCTGACTCTACATACTGAGTACAGCTACTCTTATTTGCTGGACATCAGTACACACAATAACACCGTACATACACCTGAGTACAGCTGGCTGCTGGACTCGTGACGTTACTGGGTACAGCTAATCTTACTTGCTGGACAGGGACACAGTACACCAATCACATACCGTACAAAGCCACCTGAGTACAGCGCTAGCAGGACTCGTACGTACTGTACGCTAATCTACTGCTGGACACAGTACACACAATCACACCGTACATTACACCTGAGGTAAACTGCACCTTGCCTGGACTCTACGTACTGGTACAGCTGGCTCTTACTTGCTGGACACGTCACACAATTACATGTACATACACCTGATACAGGCTACTTCTGGACTCTACATACGAGTACAGCTACTCTACTTGCTGGACACAGTACACACTATCACACACCAACACACACACACAACACAACACACACACACACCCACACATACACAAACACACACACAAACACACACACACACCCACACACACACAAAACACACACTTGCTGGAAACCACGACCCGCGGTGTCGTACAAACCCAACGTACAACTACACCGGCTACAGAGCCTCCCTCTTGTCTGCTAAATACCAAAAAACCTAATTTTGGTGATGTTATTAAACGCACTCTACACACCACGCCACACCACTCAACCACTTACGCAACCGATGTCCGCACGCCCCGCCGTGTACCGGCCGAGTCCTCCGACCGCCTCCCACACCCCTCAAAAACCTTGCCTACAAACTGGTCTTTGTAGGCAGCCGAATTGCTGGCGAACACCAAAGCCATACCACTCAAACCACTTACGTAACCGATGTCCCACGCCCCCGTATACCGGCCCGATCCTCCGACCGCCCCCCACCCCTCAAAAACCTTGCCTACAAACTCGGATTTGTAGCAAATCTATCTACACATGGCTAGGAATGCCATGGCTAAGTAATCGCGCCATGTTACATCTCGCGCAAAACCGGAAGCGAAGCCTTCCGACAGTCCACCGTTTCCTCATTTGCGACCACGTCAATCGATAGAATCATGGCATACAGAAAAGGAAAATAAATTCATAAAAGAACAAAAAATTGAGGTTCGGTCTTTAAAAAATCAAAAGTCTTTTTTTTAATAATGGCATTTATCTTCCCCCCCATTCTTGCAATAAAAACAGTCTTAATACTTTGTGTTACATGAATCATGTCAATTACGTAGTAGATGCGGATTCTAATTCAGGAAGCAAAACATGGGAAAAAATCGCAAAGGATTTGATACCGATTTGGAACTTTCCTAACATGAATCAGTGCACACTCGATGGCAAAACACATTGAAATGCAAGCCACCTCCCAACATCGAGTTTGACTACAACTATAAGAGGGACATACAGCATGTCTTGCTCGCAATGTGACACCGATACCATTTTACTTACAATTGATTTGTTTCTGCGGAAGATTTCCCTATGGAGAGTGTTTTAATCGATAGTTCCCATAAAAAAGGCATGTTCAAAAGCTATGACTACCAATCGATCAGCATTACGAGAAGGCACCGTCCAATCCCCTATGTGTATTGTTGCTTCGATGAATGCCTTGCATTAAGCACCTTCCTGATGAAAACCATTACCCATTTTCCCACAACCTACATGTAAAGGCAACGGAGTATTTAACTACCGCTATCTCGATGCATAAAAGGTTGAAAATGTGTTTGGGTTGGCTACAAAATAATTTAAGAGTCTTAAGAAAGCCTATGCTGTTACATCTAGAGAGTAAGACAATTGTGTTGGCAATATCACGTTGCATAATAACCTGATGCAAGGAAAGGAGTACATTAGATAGATATGGCCCCGCTAGGGTACTTTTGACATGAAGACGCAAACACTGGTAATGTGACCGAAGGACCTGCGTTTCAGAAGGGGGTATCCTGACGGGAACTTGGTCCTTTACAAGCTACAAGAAGCCAGAAATCGCCAAAGGATGCAGATAAGTAGTCACGTGTCAAGTTCACAAGTATTTCTCATTCCCCCCCAGGAGAGGCGTTGAAGGCGCCGGTCATTATAGGTCATAGTTAGGTGTTTTGATAAAGCAAGAATCATTCTTATGTTTTGCCAATTTTTTCTTAATAAAGAATAAATGAAAATGATCTTTGTTGGTTTTAACTCAACATTTACCTTTGTAGTTTTATTATAGATTTAATACTGGTTGACCCTGTTAAAGCACCAAACTAATAGACACATTTTTTATGGGTTAGCTATGGCAGCTAAAAATCTGGGATAACATTGTTTTTGTTACGGGGTTAGTTTTGAATGTATTTGGCGTATTGTTTTTTCGTATTTCCTAATAATACAGTAAAATACTATAAGTGTAATACTGACCAGACTATTAGTTTTCAGTTAAAATATTAAGACCTTCATAAAAATTTGAAGATGGATTTTATATACATAAAATAAATTTTATGTTTATAGTGTGAAAATTCGCGAGCGAGCGAGCGAGAACATTTCTTTATATAACATGGTGATTCATAACGAGTGACATTACTCAAGCATATGATTCCTATGGGTAAAAAACAATACAAAACTAATTTAAAAACCCATTTCCGATTAGCTTAGTTTCCTAAGATAGCCGGCCATTTTGTTTTTTTACTGAGTGAGACGAGGAGAGAGCGTATCTCAAGAACGGTTTGCCGACGTCTTTCAACTCGACACCCTTAATTAAACTCATAAGGGCCATTAAAAAAGTTGACATTAAGTCACTAGTGTAATACATCCGTTTTGGGATGACGTCGGCCAAAACCGTTCTCGATATAAAATAAAACGTAAAAAAACAAAATGGCGCTATCACGGAAACTAAAGGAAAATCGAAATGGTTTTTAATTAGTTTCGTATTGTTTTTACCCATTAGAATCATATCTAGAGTATATTGTCCCACTCGATTAGTGAAATCATACACCTGTATATTACAATATTAGGGTCCTTCATCCTCGCACGAGTTTCATGGATTAATAAAATCTACCTAAGAAATATTTTTTACATGTCTAGAAATAAAAACCACCGTTACTAACTAGAGTGGAAGATGTTAGGCAACTTTTACTTGGATAAACTCTCAATCCAGAAAAGTATGGCCAAGTTAGACACATAAACTTCACATTGAACTGACCTGAATAATTTTTTCAGTTAGAACCCTGTGCTGTTGCCTTTAGCTAATCTTGGAATTTTCATATCAATGTCGAGTTGTTTCTCAATCTGTTTCAATGTCTTCGAATATGCTCAAAATTCATCCTCACCTCTCTGTGGTGTTTGGAACTCTGCAATAAGAGTCTGTGTGTTATGTTTTGTAGACAGTGTGAAAATCAGTTTAGTGTTTTTTCTGAAGGTCTGTTACAACTGGTTCTAGATAGCAGAGGTATCAGAGCACTCACATGGTAGCACTCAAAAAGGTAGGGTTGATAGTTGCGCTAGCTTAACTGCTGGCATAGACCTGGTGTCCTGTTTGACTTCATGTCAACTTGCAGAGTGCGAGAGCTCTATCACTGCCAAAAAGATTTCTTTTAAACAAGCCTTTTCTTATGGATTTTACTTATAGACCACTAGTTTCACAGAATAAAGGAATATTAGGTATCAGTTTTCTCCGTAATACACTTTCTTCTGAAAAATCAGATAACTTGTATAACATCCCAACACAGTTTCGTATTTCTTGAACCTGGTTCAGGCATTGACACTATATAGTCGTGTGATGCACATGAAGAATGCAGCTCTAATATTTTCTTTAATCTATAGTCGGAGAGAATTTCGAGCGGCTGAGGGATTAGACGCCGGCAAGGCCTCTGCCACCCCCCAATTATCCCTCGCCACGGCCGCGCCGGGTTTTTCCTTACTGATCACCTACAGGCTGAAGTACACCAAGACATTTTTTTTTAATTCAACTATAGAGTAATTTGAAAATTAATTCGAATTCCTACATCAATATAAAAAAAACAAGAAAAACACAAGTCCAAAACCGCATACTTACAATAATATTAAGGCTTTATGGTGTTGTTTTAAATGAAACAAAGTTTATATATCGCCAAAACGTATCCAATAAACAATTTATTTATTTGATAAGTATTATAATTAAATAAAAAATAAAATAAACTTAAAGTAGTCCTTTAATAAAAAACAAAATTATTAAAGAAATACAATAATTAGAAATTCCAATTAAAACATAATACAATGAACAATTACGACAACCATTAACTTTTCTACTTCAATTAAAAATAATATTAATTATAATGACAGTTTAAATAGTTCTATATGTTTACAACAAACATCCTACTCAACATCACACTAAAAAGAACCACATTCCTAGAACAAAATAAAAACTTAAGCTTTGCAGTGCATGTTAAAATTTTCAAAACGTTATTTTTTCGTTTTTTTAACGTATAAAACAAAAAATAATCTTATACTTCCCAAGAAATATGATTTTATAATATAATGAACTGTTTATTGGTGTTATGTTATACAGGTATTCATGACGTTCTCCCCCCACTCTATACATATTCTACCTACTACAAAACAATGAAAAAATGTCATATAAACATTGGTCCAAAAACGCTTCGTTAGCGGAGTTACAGCCATACGAAAGATATTTTCGTCATGGTTTCATCGCAAAAAATGAAATAATATTGTACATATCTTATTAAAGGAAAAATAGGATTGAAATCCATATTCAATATGTATTTTCACATGGAAAAGCAAATAAAATAGTGTTGAACTGTAACCTTAAGTAGTTTATGAGTAACTCCGGTTAAAAATGGGGATAATTAGGTACATACAAATTCAGTTTTTCCTCATTTAGTGGTACAAAAAACGTTTGTTAAATTGGTTACAAAGGCACACACTAACTTACGTACGATAATTTGTTTATAATTTAATTCTGAGTAGATTGATATAAAAGTTGTGTAAAAAATACTACAGAAATAAGAACAGAATACCAATTTTATTAAATTAAATACATTTTAATGCCAAATAAATTACTATACAAAGTAAACAAAATCATTGCTTTGGTCTAACAAAACAATTATTATTATAATTGTTATTACGAAATAAAAGACTAAAGTAATTAATAAATGAAAAATCCAAAAAAATAAACAATAAACATTGTCCAGCATCATTTTTACAACCAATAACAACGTAATATTGTAGCCAAAACCTTGTTACTAATTTGTTTTAATTTTGTTTCCCTGAGTTGGTAACGCATGAACAACAGCTTGATAAACAATTATTTCACTATCCTTGAACATAACCTTCATACAGTATAAACATACTGAGTAGTGAGTGTTTTGCAATTTACAAAAGCTATTTTGTAAGCCATTGCAATAAATAATGTTTTCTTCGATTTGTCTATCTGGTTGTTTTTGTGTCATGAAATAATGCCTTAAACTATTTACATCGGAAGAATATGCTGTAGGTTTTTATTTTGGTTATTGTAAAGGTAAAGCCCTAAAGCAGCTAGAGATAATATGAACTATCGTTCCCTAATAGGAGGATTCCAGATTCCAAACCAATACTGAAACTTTCCTCCTCACGTCTTCGGGCTACAGATCACTACCACAGTAATCGTACTAGTTATGAACGTGCTTTCCACATGATGATAATAACATAGTAAACGCTGTTCTCCGAAGTCCAGTTGTAAGTACACGGCGTCTCTCTATCGATATGAGTTTTCACACCAGTCAACTGTTGAGACACCCAAGCCGACATCATTTCAATCCATTTCATAAACAAAAGGTTTCACATCATAACAGCCGGGATGCCCACTTCGCTGGAGTTTTGCTACTTTTAAAAACTAATCAACCAACTAGTACAAGCGTAATTCTCTTTACTGATGAAGCAAAGGTTCAACCAGGATGGGGTTCAACAACTGCTAAATAAGCACTCATGGCTCAAAGTAAATCCATCCATGAGAGGTAATTTGAACAAACTTTCAACACCGATTTATGTCCAATGTCTGGTGTTTCTATACACAATTCTATTGGAACCATTCATAATACTGCACGCCTAAATGCTGAGTTTTATTTGCACTCCTTCAAGATATTGCCACAGCAGCTTGAGGATATACCTTTTCATCTCAGACGAATTTGTTCTTGCCAGCTATGATGGAGCCACACCTCCCTCACTTTTCCTTTCTCGGGACGTTTATTACTCACTTGAGATATCAAATTCCTGGACGATTGGTTGCCGTGAGGCCTTATACCCTTCGGCCACCAAGATCACCAGATCTACTCCATGATTAATTGTATCTGGAATTGATGAAAGTCTAGTCTACAAGACAAGAGTTAATTCGCGAGAAAGAAATACCTTGCCCCGAATTATGGATTCTGCTACACAGCTAAAGAAACACCCCAAAAATTGAGAAATTTCAACAAAAGGCAGTACACAAACGTGCTTTAAAAGCATCGAAAAATGGAGGCCCACTTTTGAAACATTACTGTAAATAAAAAACATGTCTAAAAAGATGGGGAAAATCAATTTGTTGTACTTATTAAGGTAAAATTATTATTAAATTTAAGTAAATATGAGTATCTGTTCTTATTTCTGTAGTATTTTTTGCACAACTTATATTATTATACTCAGAATTAATTCTAAACAAATAATGTACGAAAGTTTGTGTTGCCTTGTAACCAATTTAAAAACACGAATTCTGTACACTAAACTAGAAGAAAATGAATTTGATTGTCCCTAATATCCCAATTTTAACCCTGATACTCAAAAAACCTACTTAAGTAGGCATGGATCAGCGAAGGAGCCGTGAGGGAGGTTATTAGCTTTTCCATGTAAAATACATATGATATCATGAAGTTTCAATCCTAATATATATTACCTTTCCATATGTTATTACAATATTATTTATCATTTTTTCCCATGAACCATGACGAAATCTTGCGATGAGCTGTAACTCGTCTAACGAAGCGTTTTTTGGACCTATGTTTATATACATTTTTTCAATTGTTTATATTAGTATCAAATATGCTATAAAGTGGGGGAAGAACGTCATGATCACCCTTTATATTATGAAACACAGATAGAATTGAGTTACCTTTCAGTCCAAAAGATCACAGCCAATGCATCATTCCTCACCGGCAATCACGATTCATCTGTGTCTTCACCATCGCCAGGCAACAAGCGTTTACCGAGGATCTTGGACGCTGTGATCAATCAGTCCTCACTTTGCCCAATCAACATCTAAAACTCTCTGACGTGAGCAACTTAACTTATCCACTTTTCGGGTTATGGTCGAGATTCGCCTCCATGAATAATTTTTTCGATTCTTTTTAAGTTTAAAATATTATTCCTATCTTTCACATAACCCTTCAATGCAGCCCACAAAAAAACCATTTCTATACGTTTTATACAGGCAGAGGTCATGTTCGTAATGGCGCGGAGTATTTTGAATCCTAGTTGGAGACGCATTACTGTCAATTTCCAAATTTTTTAGAGCGCCGCGCAGAGTGGGTGGCTCTGAACAAGTTCATACAGTTCTGGTTTCTTGCATCTGGAGGGTGTGAAATCCAATTTTTTATTCAACCAATCGACCATTTGTTGTTTACAAAGATGAGTCGGTCTGGGTCCGATCACTCGGCGAAGATACGGGCGTTGTCCATTATTATCGTGCTTCCTCAGGTAATGCCGGAATTGAAAACACTGAAAAACACCCTTCAAAGATTGTAAGATCCAATTCCTCGTGATAGTCGTTGATTTTTTTTGACTGGAACATCATAGAGTCTCGATCCAACCACTACACTTTCAGCGTGCAAATGATTAAATCGTTTTCCTTTGCCAAGGGGAATTAAATGTTCCCTTATAACCCGAGTCATCAGTCACCTTTCGTTCTTACCGGTGTTCTCGTTGACCAGGTTCGTCCCAGAAAAAAATCGCTTTTTTTATGTCAATGTTTTCTAACCTACGAAAAACTGACATCCTTGACAGAGCTAACCCGACTTTCCATAGCACTTTTCTACCCCATTAAACTTTTTATACACAAATCCAATGTTCATGAATACTCACGCAATGAATACGACTTCTTACTGTACAGACCTCTATCCTTTTAGTGATTTCAGAATTTTCTTTATGTTGGAACAATCGCTCTCTCATAGTAGTCTAGGACTGCGGCGTATCGCACTTAGCTGGAACTGTCTAGTCCCGTTCCAGGTCGTATGTTTTGCCTCTTCCTGTCTTTGAATCTTCCTTGGAGTCCTAATAAAATCCGTCTTTTGTTTTTTGAAATTGTCCTGACGTTCACCTTCGTCCACCTGTCCTGCTAAACACAAACACTACGTCGTTATTGAGTCAGTTTCTCACCGTCACACTCGCTTTCCCAATTTCGCGGACCTGAGCATTGATACCTTCAAACTTCCCCATTTTGAAACTTTGTCCATCGGAAACTACGTTTCTAAAACTTCCTGACATCTTTTAACGGTCCCATTTGTTTTTTTCTTCAAAAAATATTTTATCACGGAAGCAACGATAGACCAGCGCCAGAGTGTGGTAAGCACACTCTGGAAGACATACCGTACTTAAGTCCACAAACACAAAATTAATATAACACAATGTGATTCGCGCTAGAACTTTATTTTTTTCCCCTTGCAAGTCAACCTGATCCAACTGACAGAAAACGGGTTACCATAAGAGAGAGTCACAAGTTATTTGAGACTCAAGTGGGGATGGTAAAATTTGTCCCCCGAAATTCCTATCTTTTCGCATAAAAACAGTTGAGCGTGCTCACATTCTTAAGATATCTAGAAATCTACTTCTATAATTACCATTAGTACATAAATTCGCTGGAAAAAATAACTAACTTATTATAATTTATAAACATACTCATGAAAACAATAACTTGTTTTATAGACTGCACTTTGGGGTTAAATAGCGAGAGAGCGAGAGAGAGAGGAGTGAGTCATTTACAAACACCATAAAAGCCTTAATATTATTGGTAAGTAATGCGGTTCTCTTGGACATTGTTTTTCTTGTAAATGGATGTAAATTTCGAAATTAATTTTCAAATTACTCTATATGTTTGAATTAAAAAAAAAATGTACTTGTGTACCTTCACCCAGTAGTGAACTCAGTAAGGAAAACCCCGGGAGCGGCCGGGCAGGCTAAGGGGGTGGCAGAGGCTTGCCGGCCGCCCTAATATACCCTCAACCGCCACGAAAACTTCTCTCCGACTATAGCTTGAACTCCGCCCCTTTCATGGCCCTGCGCCATTGTAAACAGCCATCAAAACCAAAAACCAATTATTTGTTCATTCTAAGCCCAAATCTCAACAAACTGTTCAAAATAGCTGTAAAATCCCTCACATCTAAAGGATCAGTTCTGAAAACCCTATTAAAATTCTTCTTTTACCAGAAAGAAGTTCAAACTATTCGTCTACAAAACGTATCCCAATAGACCGGTTTGCTCTTTTCCCCACGTGAGTCGCAGTTTCATTCGCTTAGCAATGAAAATGCTGAAGATTTTTAGCCTCGCCAACAATTTGTTCTGAATCACAGAACCACAAATATTTAGTAGATCATTTGTACCCGATTGAGGTGTATTTTCCTTGTTTCCCACTGTGAGATTTAAATGTTCACTCCAACACCTTTGTCGCCAGAATTTACCACTAACAAAGTAAATTCCTTAAAAATTCCCCCTTCTCGGACAGTTTGCCTCTAATTGGTAAGTCATTAGTTCCACAAATACCAAAATGTTGTCCAAATAATTTAAGTTTAGTGCGGTTGTCATTTAACGATTTCTGAACCCACTGTCAATCTGGCTCAAAACCACACTTTTCTTTTCAGGTTTCTATCGATTCACAAAAGCTTTTTGGCATTTTCACCTTGGATCATATGCAACTGCTTTTTTTCATGCCCCGAGGCATCTTCGGAAAATGTTTCTAATCCTTTTGGCCCTAATTACCAAGTTACCCAAAATGTCCCCTCTTCAAAACCTCTAAAAGACTGCAAAACATGCAGAGACCCACGCCCTTAAGCTTATGAATAAAACTAACCATGAGTACTTTTAAAACCAACCTCTGAAAGCCATTTTAGTTTTCACTTCCCTTCATCTATGCCTTTTTTTTGAATCATGGGATAAATTTGAGCGCTGGGTTTGTATGAGCTGTACTTAAACATCATCTTGAAACTGAGGATTCATGAACCGCCTACTCAAAGCTGTGATTTACATATTTTCACAAGGTAAATGTCACTTTCTGAAATAATAAAGCCAACTCCAAATGTTTTCATAGAAAAAGCTGACATTGATCGCGGATGGTCCTGCCCCTTCCAAGGTATCCTAAAAGAAAAGCCATACAAGTATGGTAAATTATAAAGTTCTAGCTGAATCTGCCAAGAACGTTTTAGTACTAAAATGACGTACAGTGGGAAGACAGAGAAATAGTACTATAGAAGTGTAAAAAGCAGGGTATAGATTCCAATTGCATAACACAGGCAAGAAATGTTACTACTGACAGGTTTTAAGTACTTCCGTTTTTTAGCAGAGAACTGTATAAATATGATTTCACCCTTTAGGGAAACCATGCAGTCTCATAGGAAAAATATACCTAAGAGAAGCTAAAAGATACAGATGTCGCCCACATTATTCAAGTCTTTTCGCTTTTAATAGATCCCCAAATCAGATATTGCCACCAGTTACATTCATCCTATAAAGTAACACAAGCTAAAAGGGACCTAATTTTAACTATCAACCCAACATCAAAACACTGATGCATTATGTAAATGGTATCACAAATCATAGATAAATTATTTTACAATTCCCACAAAAGGTTGACGGAATACTGTCGACCATATGGCAAGAAAGTCTACGTACAAAAACGATCCACTAACAAGTGCCGCTTAACAGTATTCTATTCAACATTGATTATTATTATAAATGCTTTTTTCTTTATATATTATGAAACTTTCAAACTAAACAAGACAAAAACCTATACGAAAGTTTGTTTTTAATTTTAACTAAATTTAGGTAGGAACTTATTCGTCCAGAATATTGAAGTCCAGCGCACTAAACTGCAGAGGGACTTCCAAATAGAATTGGAATGGGCAAGTGGAAAATGGTTCGGAAAAAAATAAAAAGTGCACTAATTATTCCAGCACATACAAGTAGAAAAGGGAGATGCCATATTTGCTGCTCGGAATCTGACAGTGATCATCGAAGAAACTCACAAAAGAACCATTATATTGTTTGCAACAGCTCCAAATAAGTGTGTGAAAACACTCAATGAAAAACTCCAACTTTGTTTTGAATGTAAAACCACAAGTCTATGAATAAAGAAATAATTTTTCACTATTTCATTCATTTATTCATTTTTTATCATTCCTTATGTTTCAAACTAACTAATAGAGCTTATAGAACTAAGCTAGAAGCAAAGTAAATGATCTTAATAAGTTACTTTATCTTACAATACGAAAAGTTTGTGATTTGTCATTAAAATTTATGTTTGATTTATTAAAATAGTGTATAATGTGACTGTGGACATTTTTTTTTTTTTTTTTAATTCCCCCCTGTGTGTAAAAACGTGTGACTGTTTCTTTTTGGTAAACGAGGTTAAATGATAAACATTTTAATCTTCATTATCCACGTCAAGTAAGATTTCTTCTGGTGCCTATTTTTGTTTGACCCTGTTGTACGCGGTCTGCTACCTAGGAACGGTGACCATCACAACACTGTCACCCTAATTCATGCGACTCCACCCTTCTTGTCACCGTTAGTTTGAGTCACGTTCAAGAAAGACGATTTTCTTCCAAGCCCCCGTCTAACACTTCCCGTGCGCGACACTTTTGTGCACGATGAGAAAGAGAGACGCGCGAGGTGTGAAAAATTTCGTGTGCGACATAGTTTGCAACAATTTTTAAGTGTTTCATATAGAGTTCTTTTTTGTTGTAATAACGTTTTTGTACATTTTTTAGTATTTGTTCTACTACAATGAACCTATCGAAGAAAAACAAATCCAAGAACTGTTATTTAGAACCAATATTCTTCCTGAAAGAAATGACATTTTACCCAGGTGATATGGTAGAAGAAGACATTGGAATTAGTGACCATCAGACAGACTTAAAGCATCAAAAGAAGACACAAACGACCCTCCACATTAGCACCAATAACCACCATCCCTGTGTATAACGTTCTGAGGATACGACTTTCATGTAAGGCAAGGAATAACTTAACAGAACGGTAACTATTCAGGCCTCCTCAGCCTAGAATAACTCGGCAAGCGACCACACAATAGACAACCGTAGCACCTACCCGGCCCCGAGGGATTGCTCGCAATGCTATAACACTTTATTGAATTGTTGTTGGAATTGAATTTTTCAATCCCGCAATATGAATACACCAATGTAAGATACTCAAAAAAAAAAATTTAAGTAAAAGACAACAAAACTTTTCCAAATCGAGAATGCAATGACACTTATATACTGAAATTAAAGCACTATTGGGGTTTTGTATTTACATGGCAGTAACTCTCAATCGTCGCACGAAATTTGGACATTATATGCAAAGAATTCAACTGGTGTGGAAATTTTCTTTCCGTTCAACAATGTCATTTGGAGAATAATGTCGATGTTTATTAAGCAGTCTAACGTCGACGACCTGGAAACTAGAGAATAGATAAGACATAAGTGACAAGCTCCCCAATTCCCAAATATTTGAAATATTTCAACCAGAACTGCAATTTTCAAACTACACTTTGTGATAAAACTGTGTACTATTGATGAGATGCTCAGGAACCCTTTAGGGCCACTGCCCTTTAGGCAATACATTAAAACGAACCCCTAATATGGGATACAAGGGATATGCCCTAGCCGACTACAAACTTTTTATGGAAGCAATAATGAAGTCAACCGTCGCAAACAACAACATCATAGACCTTTTAAACATCAGAATAAGGTTACAGATGTTTTGTTCTCCCGACTTGTGCAACCGATTTCACAATCTGACGAAATGTAACTGTAGATAATTTTTCTTGTTTGTTCTATTCCCCTTTGTGGACGAGTTGGCACGATAGTGCATAAGTAATCGCTGATGAGTGTGGTAGAGCGCGGATGAGTGAAACTAAAAGAAACATCCAGATATTGAAAAGTTAACCACTAACCGCCCAGTACACAGAAGCTTATTTCTATACGGAAAATGATAACACTTTAATTTCCTAACAAACCCAAGGAAAAAAGTTTTGTATTGGCTTCTTTTTTTCTTACACAATTCAGAGGGCGACAATGACCCCCCCAAGTGGAACCCCTTGAAATCAAGAAATTCTCACATTTTACAATAAAAACAAAGGAGGAGTGGACACCCTATACTTTATTGAAGGGCACCGTCTAATGTTGGCAGGAAAACAAACCGTGGCCTCTTTCCCTGTTTTTAATGCTCGTATGAACATTGGAGGGATAATTGCTAACTAATTTACTTCAAATTCTCAGAAACATACCGCGAAGACATTTTCTAAAAACTCACTTGTACGAGAATTGGTTGTAAGGCTCACATGACAAGAAAGTCTCACCAAGAAAATCTTCCCCGATTCTACAGAAATTGCAAATCGTGAGAACTGGCACATTGAAAGGAAGAACACCCCGACCTCCGCTCCGAAGAGCATCGTACGATGGTACTTACTTACGAGGAGAGAAATCAGAATGACATGACGTCTACGATTCCATGTGGTGAAAGTTCATCTGCAAGCAGCACACCACTCACTATGTATAAATGTGCGCTGACAGAAACGCTGAAAATATTGGCAGAAGACTAAATCGTGAAAATATATGTAAGCATGTATCTATATGTATACAGTAATAATACAACTCGCACACAACCCCATCCCCTGACACTAACCTCTCACTTACGCTTACACCAAAAACACATCCCTCAACATTCAACACACACAAACCACCCCCCACACATAAAAACAATATTTATAATTTTTAATATCTTTTTTAAAATTTTAACATCTTTATTATAATTAACTTAAGTAGACATAGTTAAAAAAAGTTACTTTGTAGCCTTTTATATGTCGGTTTACTTAACCTGAAGATTCACTTCCGTGCGCGACTAACTGTGTAACAATTTTCACACTGCGACGTAATTGAAGTTTAAATTCTTTAAATGTAATGAAATAATAATTTATTGTGGGTTATATAATTTTTATAAACCAAAATTTTATACAGAATCCAATGAACTGGTCTTAAATGGGACGGTGTTATGCAAAAAGGAACCAACCCCTACATTTTTTTAGGATTTGACTTATTGGCACCACAGTGTACAGCCCAAGCAAAATTTTATATTGCAAAAAATCTCCAAGAATACTAATTTCACAAAAAATCTAAAAATATTTAAAAACAGCTGTTTTGGTTTTCAGCTATTGTAATGTTTTACAAAATGATCTCATGTGATTTGGATCTTTTTTGCCCTTTTGTTTAACAAATATTATTTGACCCAACTTACTTGGTTCTTTTTTGAATTCAAACTAATCACATTTTATTACAGAACCTTGTGACATGGTTCTGTTTTGCAATATTCATTACTCAATATCGAAATGAGTTCCCATGTATCAAGGTTTCTTTTGGGAAATTAGAATGAAGTTAGGCTACTGTTGATTATGAGTTTTATGTTATTGCGGTAGCAAATAAACATAAATTTCAACAATGACATCAAGAGGATTGTTAATGCTTGAAGCTTTGAAAAAGAAAGAAGAGTGCAAAAGCAGGCCTTAAAGAGGTAGAAAGAGGAAGTCCGGAAATTTAACCAGAGTTGAAAGATCTAAAAAAAGTACAAATATGAAGAGTATGTTTAATTTTTCAAAAAAGCCATATGGTGGTGCCACAAAAAGTATTTATAGATGTTTGATTGCCAGTGCAGAAATAAGTGCAAGGACAAAATCTGTGTTGCAGATCGCCAAAAAGAGGTTTGAAAAGTTTAAAAGTCTTGGAAATTACAATGCACAAAATCTGTACATTTGTAATAGATGTAAAAGAAGTTCCAAAAAAGAGATCATATAATTCACTGATTAAAAATAAAGGGAAGGGGCTAGACCTAAATCGGTGTTCTCGTATTTAGCCTAAGCAAATTTGTGGTATGCAGAGGAAATGTTTGCAAAAACCCTACTCTTGTCAACAAAAAGGATAAATACGGCCTTTATCAAAATTTAAGTCTGAAATATTACTCGGACCAACGAGGTAAACAAGCGGATAGGAACACAATGTCTGAAGAAAAAATTAAATGAAATAAGGAAATGCATTGATGCAATACCAAAATACACTTCACATTACCGGAAGAGGGGAGACAAGCGCTTGTTCCTGCCTCCTGAAATGAATATTAATAAAATGTATGACTTGTACGTCGACGGAAGGACACAAAATGAAGTTGTAAGCTTATCCTCCTTCAAAAAAGTATTTTATACTAACTACAACCTAAAATTCAAGTCTTTGAAAAAGATACTTGCAACAAGTGTGATATGTTTGTGGCAAACTTAAGAGCACACAAAATGAGGAAGAAGAGGTCAAAAATACAGAAAGAGTATGATGAACATCAACTTGCCGCCAAAAACTGCTATGAATTAAATCAAAAGTGATCTGAAGGTCTGCTGCTGACAATCCGTCATCGTCATAGAATGTTTAAACTTTTGATTTGCAGAGAAAGACTACCTTTACCGCGATATACCTACAAACATAGTATTCTACAAACGACAGTTGAGGGTCTACAACTGTGGGCATCCATACTGGCAAGGAGGATAAGGGGTTCTGTTATACCTGGGGTTGAGGGTGAAGCTGGGTAGAGGTGCCCAAGAAGTGAGCTCTGCCATCATAAAAGCATGTTCCAAAATAAACTTCCAGCTGGGACAGAAAGTTTGATTTTGTGGAGCGACTCGTGTGGTGGCCAGAATAGGAATATAAAGTTAGTTTTAATGCTCAATGCTCTTCTTCATGATCACCCTACACTAAAAACAATCACACATAGGTTCCCCATGCCAGGTCACAGTTTTCTACCCAATGACAATGACTTTGGGAAAATTTAAAAACGCACTAAAATACCAGCAACATGTATATTGCCCAGATGACTATTTTACCATCATGGAAAAGTGCAAGAAGCAAAATCCACTAACTGTTGTGCGGATGAGAAGTGAAGATTTTAAGTCAAGTTATTCACTGGAAGAAGCTGTCACAAACCGTAAAAAGACTGTCGAGAAAGAGGATGTTTGTTGGCTCAATACAAGAGAAATTCTACTGAAAAAGGAAAAACCAATGTCCATTTTCATGAGCAGAAAATTTGATGGGCCTCATGAAGAATTAGACATTACTAAGGCACAGAAAAAGACTAAAGGGCGCCCCAGCAAAGATGAACCTCGCAGTCCTCGATTGGTGGACCTTCAACTATTATGGCCCAATGGAAAGCCTGTAGCTGAAGCAAAGCTTAAGAATTTAAAATCCATGCTCCACTTGCTACCTAGAAACTACCATCGGTTTTATAAATCCCTTTACTCAAGCGCAGAAATAGAAGATGATGTGGATGGTTTGGGAGGGGAACTTGATTTTGAAATTGAAATAGACGACTGAAACCTTTAGCTATCGGATCGTAACCAAAGAATAATATGTACCTAGGCCTATTGTAGCTCATTGCAATGAACTGCAATAGATAATGTGTTTGTAGGCTAATAACAGTATGTGATATGGTACAAGTTCCTTTTTTTACAAAAAAGATCCATGTACCATGAGTCTTTCTGGAACCATAAATAAAATTTAACAAAAGAAAACCATGTAGCATGTTTCTTTCTTGCCATTTTTTCATGATAATACAAAAAAGAACCAATCCACATTTTCCTTAATTATTACCTCCAATATGCATTTTTAAAAATATAAAAACATGATGAAAATTAATAAAAAAAAATAACTTTAATAAAATAAAAAGATTTAAATTTATTATACAGGAAAACAGATTTTATATACCAATTTAACTTTGCTTGCTCATATCTACTCTAAAGACATTTGTGGGATGGTTCCTATTTGCATAACACCGTCCAAGTACTCTTCAGTAAGTGTTTTACATAAATAATACGGTGCTGTGTTGTGTTTATAAACAGCTGTCCTATAAATGGACAGTGGTAACTAGAAATACATCAGCTGACTTAATGAACCATGAAAGCAAACCATGTTATGTGGGAAAGAAGACTTTGTTATGTAAAAAGGAAACGATGAGTATGATTAATTGTTGGTTATAGAGTTTGTAGCAGCTAATGATGGTGTAAATAATGGCTAGTAAATCGCATATGACAATTTGTAGAAATGCTCAATTTACTTGGTGAACTTTAAGAAAGTGACAAACATTTGCGTCTACTAACATGTTGTCTTTCC
>JAQJVL010007586.1:0-23293 GCA_035578905.1 Stictocephala bisonia
TATGTTGTACTACCGAGTATGTTTTCAGCCGGAGCATAAACCAGAAGAAACCAAGTTGTAAAGCAAGAAAGAAGATAAAAGCAAATTAAATAAAGACATTTTATTAACATAGTATTTCACTGTACAACTGTTTATCTTATTGTATCAATACACTTCATTATTCCTTGTTGTACCCTGTGTGTGTGTTTTTCATTTATTTATTTAGTTTAAGCAGCAAATAATAACAGTAAATATTTATCCAATACTATCATCATCATCTTATATTTTTTTTTTAATTGTTAGGCTCTTCCTCTGTTTGTTTTACCCACACCTGCTCCCTCACTAATCCCCCAGGAACTCCAGTTATTGTGTAACACGACATCTTGAGAGTGACGACATATGATACTATCGATGTCTCGACGAACACTAACATAAGGTTCTTCCTCTGTTTGTTTTACCCATACCTGCTCCCTCACTAATCCCCCAGGTAATCCAGTTATTGTGTAACACGACAGAAAATATTCAAAAAACTGCAAGAGTTTAATAATTTAATTTTACGGATACTTATTCGTGGATGTGCGCTTTTGGTAGTATGAAGGTATAATATAAAAATTTTAAGATTTGTCATAATTCGAGTGACATAGTACAAAGGTATATTCCATAAGCAAATGTTTATAGTACAACGACCTTAAAGGAATTGGTAGGAGGATTATTGTACAGCACACTGTTGCTTCTTTATTACAGATGTTTAAAGTTTCATGAAAGTATCTGAGGTATGAGTTAATTAAGTCTTAGATAAATTACTAAGAAGGATTCATTAAAACATATGCAAAGTTTGTGGCACCAAGCTGTCTATCACCTGCCAGTCTGTCACAACACACTGGTACGTCTCCTTGTGTATTACGGATGGTTAAAGCTTCATAACACTTTCTGTGGAAACAGTTACTTTAGTCACAGACAAAGTGACTACTAAGAAGGATTTGTTATACACATGCAAAGCTGGTGACGTCAAGCTGTCTATCACCTGCCAGTCTGTCACAACACACTGGTACGTCTCCTTGTGTATTACGGCTGGTTAAAGCTTCATAACACTTTCTGTGGAAACAGTTACTTTAGTCACAGACAAAGTGACTACTAAGAAGGATTTGTTATACACATGCAAAGCTGGTGACGTCAAGCTGTCTATCACCTGCCAGTCTGTCACAACACACTGGTACGTCTCCTTGTGTATTACGGCTGGTTAAAGCTTCATAACACTTTCTGTGGAAACAGTTACTTTAGTCACAGACAAAGTGACTACCAAGAAGGATTTGTTATACACATGCAAAGCTGGTGACGTCAAGCTGTCTATCACCTGCCAGCCTGTCTCAACACACTGGTGCGTTTCCTTGTGTATTACGGCTGGTTAAAGCTTCATAACACTTTCTGTGGAAACAGTTACTTTAGTCACAGACAAAGTGACTACTAAGAAGGATTTGTTATACACATACAAAGCTGGTGACGTCAAGCTGTCTATCACCTGCCAGTCTGTCTCAACACACTGGTGCGTCTCCTTGTGTATTACGGATGGTTAAAGCTTCATAACTGTTTCTGTGGAAACAGTTACTTTAGTCACAGACAAAGTGACTACCAAGAAGGATTTGTTATACACATGCAAAGCTGGTGACGTCAAGCTGTCTATCACCTGCCAGCCTGTCTCAACACACTGGTGCGTCTCCTTGTGTATTACGGCTGGTTAAAGCTTCATAACACTTTCTGTGGAAACAGTTACTTTAGTCACAGACAAAGTGACTACCAAGAAGGATTTGTTATACACATGCAAAGCTGGTGACGTCAAGCTGTCTATCACCTGCCAGTCTGTCTCAACACACTGGTGCGTCTCCTTGTGTATTACGGCTGGTTAAAGCTTCATAACACTTTCTGTGGAAACAGTTACTTTAGTCACAGACAAAGTGACTACCAAGAAGGATTTGTTATACACATGCAAAGCTGGTGACGTCAAGCTGTCTATCACCTGCCAGTCTGTCTCAACACACTGGTGCGTCTCCTTGTGTATTACGGATGGTTAAAGCTTCATAACTGTTTCTGTGGAAACAGTTACTTTAGTCACAGACAAAGTGACTACCAAGAAGGATTTGTTATACACATGCAAAGCTGGTGACGTCAAGCTGTCTATCACCTGCCAGCCTGTCTCAACACACTGGTGCGTCTCCTTGTGTATTACGGCTGGTTAAAGCTTCATAACACTTTCTGTGGAAACAGTTACTTTAGTCACAGACAAAACCCCGGGGGGAAAAAGGGAAACTGGGAGGGGGGGGGTTTTTCCCCCGGGGGCCCCCTTTTTTTTTTTTTTCCCCAAAAAAATTTTTTTTCCAAAAAAAAGGGGGTTTTGGGGGAAAAATTTTTTTTTAAAATTTTTTTTAAAAAGGGGGGGGGTTTTTCCCCTTCCCCTTTTTTTTTTTGGCCCTTTGGGGGGGGGGGGGGGGGGGGTTTTTTTTTTTTAAAAAACTTTCTTTTTTTGGGGGGGGGGGGAAAAAAGGGGTTTTTTTTTCCGGGAAAGGGGGGGGGTTTTTTGGGGCCCCTTTTGGGGGGTGGAACCTTTTTTTTTTTAAAGGGGGGGTTTAAATTTTTGGCCGGTTTTAAAAAAAGGGGGTAAAAAAAGGGTTTGGGAAAGGGGGGGGGGGGGGGTTTTTTCCCGGGGGGGTTTTTTTTTGGGGGGGGGTTTTTTGGTTTTTTGGGGTCTTTTTTTTGGGGGGGGGGGAAAAAGGGGGGGGTTCCCGGGGTTTTTTTAAATAAAAAGGTTTTTTTTTTTGGGGTTTAACCCCGGGGGGAAAAGGTTTTTTTTTTTTTTGGGGGGGGAAATTTTTTTTTTGGGGGAAAAAAGTTTTTTTTTGGAAAAAAAAAATAAATTTTTTAAAGGGGGGGTTGGGGGGGGGGCCCCGGGAAAGGGCCCCCTTTGGGGGGGGGGGGGGGGGAAAAACCTTTTTTTTAAAATTTTATTTTTAAAAAAATTTAAAAAAATTTTTTTAAATTTTGGGGGGGGCCTGGGGGGGGGGGCCCCCCCCCAAAAATAAAAAGGGGGTTTTTTTAAATTTCCCTTTTTTTTTTTTTTAAAAAGGGGTTTTTTTAAAAAAAACCCCGGGGATTTTTTCCGGGGGAAATTTGGGAAAAAAATTTTGGGGGTTTTTTTTCCCCTTTTCCAAAATTTTTTTTTGGGGGCCCAAAAATTTTTGGGGGGGTTTTTTTGGGGGGGGTTTTTGGGGGGGGGGTTTTTTTTTTGGGGGGGGGGGAAAGGGTTTTTTTTTTAAAATTTTGGGTTTTGGGTGGGGGGGGGGGAAAAATTTTGGGGGGGGTTTTTGGGGGGGGTGGGGGGGGGTTTTTTTTTTAAAGGGAAAAAGGGGGGAATTTTTTTTTGGGGGGGGGGTTTTTTTTTGGGGGGGGGGGAAAAAAAAAAATTTTTTGGGGGGTTTTTCCCTTTTTTTAAAAAAAAAAGGGGGGGTTTTTTAAAAAAAAAAAATTTTTTTTAAAAAAAAACCCCCCCTTTCCCAAAAAAAATTTTTTTTTTTTTAAAAAAGGGTTTTTTTTTTCCCCGGGGGTTTTTTAAAAAATTTAAATTTAAAAAAAAAAGGGTTTAAATTAAAAAAAAAAAACCCAAAAAAAACCCCCCTTTTTTTTCAAATTTTTTTTTAAAAAAATTTTTATTTAAAAGGGTTTTTTAAAAAAAGGGTTTTAAAAAAAATTTTAAAATTTTTTTTTCCCAAAAAATTTTCCCCGGCCCTTTAAAAATTTTTTTTTTCGGGCCCCCCTTTTTTTTAAAAAAAAAATTTTTTTCCCCAAAAAATTTTTTTTTAAAAATTTTTTTTTTTAAAATTTTTAAAACTTTTTTTGGTTTTTTTTTAAAAAATGTTAAAAATTTTGGGGGTTGGTTTTAATTTTGGTTTTTAAAAATTGTTTAAAAATTTTTTCCCTTTTTTTCCCAAAAAAAAATTTAAACTTTTTTTTAAAAAAAACCTTTTTTGGGGGTTTTAAAAAATTTTGGGAAAAAAAGGGTTTTTTTTTTTTTTTTTTTTTTTCCCCCCATTTTTTTTTTTTTGGGGGGTTTTTAACAAAAAAAAAAAAAAAAAATTTTTTTTTTTTTAAAAAAAAAAAAATTTTTTTGTTTTTTTTTTTCCCCCAAAAGGAAAAACCCCCTTTTTTTTTTTTAAAAATTTTAAAAATTTTTTTGGGGGAAATTTTTAAAAAAACCTTTTGTTTAAAATTAAATCTTTTTTAAAGTGTTTTTTTAAAAAAATTTCCTTTTTTTTTTTAAAAATTTTTTTAAATTTTTTTTTTTTTCCCCTTTTGTTTCCCTTTTTTTTTCCCTTTTTTAAAAAAATTTTTTTTTTAAAAAAATTTTTAAAAATTTTTTTAAAAATTTTTTTAAAATTTTATTTTTCAAAAAAATTTTTTTTTTAAAAAAATTTTTAAAAAGGGGGGGTTTTAAATTTTTTTTTAAAAAACCCTTTTTTAAAAGGGGGGGGGGGAAAAAATTTTTTTAAAAAAATTTTTTTTTTTAAAAAAAAAAACCCTTTTTTTTTTTTTTTTTCCCCTTTGTTTTTTTTTCAAAAAAGGGGGGAAAAAAACCCCCCCCCTTTTTTTAAGGGGGTTTTTTGGGGGGGCCGGGGGGGAAAAAAAAATTTTTTTTTAAAAAAAAATTTTTGGGGGGGGGGGGGGTTTTTTTTTTTTAAAAAAAAAAAAGGGGGGGGGAAAAAAAAATTTTTTTTTTTTGGGGGGGGTTTAGGTTTTTCCTTTTTAAAAAAAGGGGGGGGGGTTTGGGTTTTTTTTTTTTGGGTTTTTTTTTTGGGGGGAAATTGGGGGGGGGGGGGTTTGGGCCAAAAAATTTTTTTTTTTTTGGGGGGAAAGGGGGGTTCCCTTTTCGGGAACCGGGGGGGGGGGTTTTGTTTTTTTGGGGGTTTTTTTTTTTTGGGGGGTTTGTGGCCCCCGGGGGGTTTTAAAAAGGGGGGGGGGGTTTTTGGAAAATTGGGGGTTTTTTTGGGGGGCGGGGGGCCTTTTGGGTTTTCCCTTTTTGGGGTTTTTTTTTTTTTAAAAAGGGGTTTTTTTTTTTTTTGGGGGGGGGAAAAAGGGGGCCGGGGGGGAAAAAGGGGGGTTAATTTTTGTTTGGTGGGGGGGTTTCCCGGGGTTTTTTTTGGGGGGAAAAGGGGTTTTCCCTTTTGGGGGGGGTTTTTTTTTTGGGGGGGGGTTGGGGGGGGGGTTTTTTTGGGGGGTTGGGGGGGTTTTTTTTTTTTGGGGGGGCCCCTTTTTGGGGGGGGGGGGGGTTTTTTTTTGGGGGGGGGGGGGGTTTAATTTTTTTTTTGGGGGGGGGGGGTTTTTTTTTTGGGTCTTTTTTTAAAAGGGTTTTTTTAAAAAAAAACCTTTTTTGGGGGGAAATTTGGGGGGGGAAAAAAAATTTTTTTTGGGGGGGGCCCCCGGGTTTTAAGGGGGGGGGCCCCCCCTTTTTAAAAGGGGGTTTTAAAGGGGGGGGGTTTTGGGGGGGGGAAGTTTTTTTTTTGGGGGCCTGGGGTTTGGGTTTTTTTGGTTTTTTGGGTTTTTTTTTTTGGGGAAAATTTTTGGTTTTTTTTTTTTTTTAAATTGGTTTTTTTTTTTTTTTTGGGGGGTTTTTTTTTTGGGGTGTTTTTTTAAAATTTTTAACTTTTTTTGGGGAAAAAATTTAAATTTTTTGGTTTTGGGGGGGGGTTTTTTTTAAAACCTTTTGGGGTTTTTTTTAAATTTTTTGGGGGTTTTTTTTTTTAAAAAAATTTTTTTTAGGGGGTTTTTTTTTGGGTTTCGGGGGGGGGGTTTTTTTTTTTTTGGGGGGGTTTTTAAAAATTTTTTTCCCTTTTTTTTAAAAAATTTTTTAAAAAAATTTTTTTTTTTAAAAAAATTTTTTTAAAAAAAATTTAATTAAAAACAATTTTTTTTGGGTTTTTAAAAAAAAAAAGGGGGGTTTTTTTTTCCTTTTTTTTAAAAATTTTTGGAAAATTGGGTTTTTTAAATCCCAAAAATTTTTTTAAAAAAATTTTTTTCCCCCCGGGGGGGTTTTTTTTAAAAAAATTTTTGGGGTTTTTTCTTTTTTTTTAAATTTTTTTTTTTTTTTTTTAAAAAATTTTTTTTTAAAAAAAAATTTTCCCCCCTTTTTTTGGGTTTTTTTTTTTTTTTGGGGAAAAATTTAAATTTATTTTTTTTTTAAAAATTTTTTTAATATTTTTTTTTTTTTTTCAATTTTTTTTTTTTTTTAAAACCCCAAAAAAAATTTTAAATTTTTTTCCTTTTTTTAAAATTTTTAAAAAGGGCTTTTTTTTTTTTTTTTTAAAAGGGGCCCGGGGCCCCCGGGGGAAAAAACGGGGTCCCCCTTTTTTTTGGGGGTTTTTTGGGGGAAACCGGGGGGGGGGGTTTTAAAAAAAAAAAAAAAATTTTTTTTTTTTTTTAAAAAAAAAAAAAAAAAAAAAAAAAAGGGGGGGGTTTTTTTTTTTTTTTAAAAAGGGGGTTTTGCCCTTTTTTTTTTAAAAAAATTTAAAAAAAAAGGGGGGAAAAAAAAATTTGGGGGAAAAAAGAAAAATTTCCCCGGGGGGAAAAACCCCCTTTTTTTTTTCCGGGGTTTTTTTGGGGGGAAAAAATTTTTTGGGGAAAAAAAAAAAAAAAAAAAAAAAAATTTTTCCCCTTTTTTTAAAAAGGGGGGGTTTTTTTTGGGGGGGGGGGGGGGGGGGGGGTTTTTTTTTTTTAAAAAAAAAAAGGGGGAAATTTTTGGGGGTTTTTTTTTGGGGGGGGGGGGGGAAAAAAAAAATTTTTTTTTTTGGGGGGGGGGGGTTTTTTTTAAAAGGGGGGGGGCCCCCTTTGGGGGGGGGTTTTTTTTTTTGGGGGGGAAATTGGGGGGGGTTTTTTTTAAAAAAAAAAAAAATTTAAAAAAAAAAAAAAAAAAAAGGGGGGGTTGGGGGGGGGGGTTTTTAAAAAAGGGAAAATTTTTTTCCCTTTTTTTTGGGGGAAAAATTTTTGGGGGGGGGGTTTTTTCAAAACCTTTTTTTTTTTTTTTTGGGGGGGGGGGGAAAAAAAGGGGGGGGGAAAAATTTTTTTTTTGGGGGGGGAAGGGGAAGGGGGGGGGGGGGGGGGGGGGGTTTTTTTGGGGGGGGTTCAAATTTTTCCCCAAAAAGGGGTTTTTTTTTAAATTTTTTTTTAAAAAAATTTTTGGGGAAAATTTTTTTAAAAAATTTATTTTAGTTTTGGGAAAAATTTTTTTTTTTTTTTTTTTCCCCAAAAAGGTTTTTTAAAGGGGGGTTTTTAAAAGAAAAAATTTTTTTTGGGCCCCCCTTTTTAAAACCCCCCAAGGGGGGAAGGGGGGGGTTTTTTTTTTATTTTTTTGGGGTTTTAAAAATTTTTGGGGATTTTAATTTTTCCCCCCCTTGGGAAACCCCCGGGAAAAATTTTTTTCCCCCCCTTTTTTAAAAAAAAAAAAGGAAAATTTTTTTTTAAAAACCCCAAAAAAAAAATTTTCCCCTTTTTTTTTTCCCCTTTTTTTAAAAAATTTTTTAAAAAAGGGGGGGGGGGGGTTTTTTTTTCAACCCTTTTTTTTTTGGGGTTTATTTTTTTTTTTTTTTTTTGGGTTTTTTTGGGGGGGGCCCCCTTTTCCTTTTTAAAAAAAATTTTTAAAAAAAAAATTTTTTTTGGGAAAGGGGGGGGGTTTTTTGGGGGGGGGGGAAAAATTTTTGGGTTTTTGGGTTAAAATTTTTTTTTTTTGGGGGGGTTTTTTTTTTTTTTTTTTTTTGGGGGGTTTTTCCCTTTTTTTTTTTTTGGGGGGGTTTTTTAAAGGTTTTTTTTTGGGGGGCCCAAAAAAAATTTTAAAAACTTTTTTTTTTTTGGGGGTTTTTTTTTTTCCCGGGCCTTTTTAAAAATTTTTGGGGAAAAAAATTTTTTTGTTTTGGGCCCAAAATTATTTTTTTTGGGGTGGGGGTTTTTCCCCCCTTTTTTAAAAAAGGACCCAAAAAATTTTTTTGGGGGGTTTTTTTTTTTTGGGGTTCCTTTCCAATTTTTCCCTCCCCCAAAAAAGGGGGGGGGGGGCCCCAATTTTTTTTGGGGGAAAAAAATTTAAAAATTTTTTTTTTTTAAAAAAAAAAAAAAAAAACCCCAAAAAAAAAATTAAATGGTTTTTAAAAAATTTTTTAAAACCAAGGGGGGGGTTTTTTTGGGGGAAAAAAATTTTTTTTTTTTTTTTTTTAAAAAAGGGGGGGAAAAATTTAAACCCCAGGGGGGTTTTTAAAAAATTTGGGGGGGGGGGGGAAAAAATTTTTTTTAAAACCCCTTTATTTTTTCCTTGGGGTTTGGGGGGGGGAAGGGGGGTTTTTTCCCCTTTTTTCCCCTTTTTTTTTTGGGGGCCCGGGCTTTTTAAATTTTTTAAAAAGGGGGTTTTTTTTTGGGGTTTTTTTAAAAAAAAATTTTTTTCCTTTTTGGGGGCCCCCCTTTTCCGGGGGGGGGGGGGGGGGTTTTTTTAAAAAAAGGGGGCCCACCCTTTTTTTTTTAAAGGAAAAAGGGGAAAAAGGGTTTTGGGGGGTTTTTTAAAAAACCCAAAAAATTTGGGAAAATTTTTTTCCCCCCGGGTTTTTTTTTTAAAATTTTTTTTAAAAAATTTCCCTTTTTGGGGGAAAAAAAAACCCGGGAAAAAATTTCTTTTAAAAAAAAATTTTTTTTAAAAATTTGGGGGGGGGGTTTTTGGGGTTTTTTTTTTTTGGGTTAATTTTTTTTTTTTTTTTTTTTTTTTTTGGGGGGGAAAAAAAGGGGGGGGGGGTTTTTTTTTTTTTTTTCCCCTTTGAAATTTTCCCAAAAAAAAAAATTTTTTTTTTGGGGGGGGGAAACCCCCTTTTTAAAAAAAAAAAAAAATTTTTTTTGGGGGGGTTTTGGGTTTTTTTGGGTTTTTGGAATTAAAAAAAACCCCCAAAAAAAAATTAAAAGGGGGGGGAAAAAAAGGGTTTTTGGGGGAAAAATTTTTTTTTTGGGGGGAAAAAAGGGGGGGTTTTTTTAAAAAAAGGGGGTTTTGGGGCCCCAAAAATTTTTTTTTTAAAATTTTTTTGGTTTTTTGGGGGAAAAAAAATTTTTTAAAAAATTTTAACCCATTTGGTTTTTTTTGGTTTTTTAAAATTTGGGGGGGCCCCAAAAAAAAAGGGGGGGTTTTTGGGGCCCCCCCCTTTTTTTTTTTTGGGAAAAAATTTTTAAAAATTTTTTTTGGGGGGTTTTTGGGGGGGGCCCCCTTTTTCTTTTTTTTTTGGGGGGTTTTAGGGCCCCGGGGGGGGAAAGGGGGGGGGGGGGGAAAAATTTTTTTTTTGGGGGGGAAGGGGCCCCCCCTTTTTTGGGGGGAAAAAAAATTTTTTGGGTTTTTTTTGGGGGGGGGTTTTTTTTTAAAAAATTTTTTTTTGTTTTTTTTTTGGGGGGGGGGTTTTGGGGGGGGGGTTTTTTTTTTGGGGGGGGGGGGTTTTTTGGGGGGGTTTAAGGGGGGGGGGGGAAAAAAAAAGGGGGGGAAATTTTTTGTTTTTTGGGGGGGGTTTTAATTTTTTTTTTTTTTTTAAATTTTAATTTTTTTGGGGAAAAATTTTTTTTTTTTTAAAAAATTTTTTTTATTTTTTTTTTTTAAAAAAAATTTTTTTTTGGGGGGGGGGAAAAGGGGTTTTTTTTTTTTTTTTTTTTTTTTTGGGGGGAAAAAAAAAATTTTTTTTTTTTTTTTTGGGGGGGCCTTTTTTTTTTTAAAAAATTTTTTTTTTTTTTTTTGGGGGGAAAAAAAAAATTTTTTTTTTTTAAATTTTTTTTGGGGGAAAAAAAAAGGGGAAAAGGGGGGGGGGGGGAAAAAAAAAATTTTGGGGAAGAAAATTTTTTTTTTTTTTTTTGGGGGGGTTTATTTTTTTTTTTTAAAAAAAAAAAAATTAAAAATTTTTTTTTAAAAAAAAAATTTTTTTTTTTTAAAAAAAAAATAAATTTTTTTTTTAAAAAAAATTTTTTTTTTTTAACCCCCCCTTTTTTATTTTTTTTTAATTTTTTTTTTTAAAAAAAAAAAACCCCAAAAAAACCCTTTTTAAAAAAAAAAAAATTTTTTTTAAAAAAAATTTTTTTTTTTTCCCCTTTTTTTTTAAAAAATTTTTTTTTTTAAAAAAAAAAAAAATTTTTTTCCTTTTTTAAAAAAAAAAAAATTTTTTTAAAAAAAAATAATGTAAAATTAAAGGGTTAAAAAATAAAAAAAAAATTTTTTTTTTTTTTTAAAAAATTAAAAAAAATTTTTTTTTAATTTTTTTTTAAAAAAAAGGTTTCCCTTTTTCCCTTTTTTTTTTTTTTAAAAAATTTAAAAAATTTATTTTGGGGTTTTTTTTTTTTTTTTTTCCCCCCGGGGTTTTTTTTTAAAAAAAAAATTTTTTTTTTAAACAAAAAACCCCCCCCCCCAAAAACTTTTTTTTCCCAATTCCTCTTTTTTTTTTTTAAAAAATTTTTTTTTTTTTTTAAAAAATTTTTTTTTAAAAAAAATTTTTTTTTAATTTTTTTTAAAATTTTTTTTTTTTTTTTTTTAAATTTTAAAAAATTGAAAAATTTTTTATTATTTTTTAAAAAAAAAATTTTTTTTAAAAAAAAAAAAGGAAAAAAAAAAATTTTTCCCCCAAAAAAAAATTTTAAAATTAAAAAATTTAAAAAATCTTTTTTTTAAATTTTTTTTGTTTTTTTTCCCCAAAAAAAAAAAAAGGGGGGAAAGGGTTTTTAAAAATTTTTAAAAGGGGGGGGGGGGGTTTTTTTTAAAGGTTTTTTTTAAAAAAAAATTTTTTTAAAAAAAAAATTTTTTTTTAAAAAAAAAAAAAAAAAAATTTTTATTTTAAAATCTATGGGAAAGCCCTTGGGTCATTTTGGGAGAAACGTAAAACTAAGAAAGGGGTAGCAGGAGAAAAAAAAAACACCCGATTTTTGATCAAAAAAATGCTCATGAAAATTACTAGCTAACGTAATGTGAAACCCGTCAGTAAAGACACTGTGTGGACAAGTAAGAAATGGTTCTGTAATAGGGCCCTTAGGAAAGGATTTTCTTCAATGCGCTTGTGTGGAGTTAGATGCAAAGCGGTTAAAAACAAGTTAGACAGGGGAATTTTTCTTTCCCTATGTGTTTAAATTTCATTTAAAAGTTGGGATGGTTTAACCCACAGTGGTAGGTTGCGTGCTGATGGCGCAATAGCAAAATTCCCCCCTCATTTTACGTCATTAGCAAAAGTGAATTGGTTGGTTTGAAAATTTCCAACGAACGAGCTTAGAAAAATTAAATAAAAACATCATTTAGTACTCAAGTATCAACCCGTTTAAAACTGTATTATCAAAGTTTAAAAGCAAAAACGATAATTTAACAAAAAATGTAAAAAATAAATGGGATTTAAAGAAACTTGGGTTTAGTTTAAATTTCATTTATTTTTTAAACTAAATAAAAATGTTGTGGAAGTTGAACATTGACGGGGGAATTTAATCACGCCGGGGAAATAAAACAGCTCAGCGGTGGAAAAATTCCTAACTGTTTTTTTTCTGACAGATAGAATTTTTATTATTTGTATGTGTCTTTTAAATTTTTTTATAGAGAAAATGAAATTTTAAAAAAAATAACACTTAAAAAAAACTTAACTTGTTATTTTTGAACTCACTATTTTCAATGGGGTTAAAAAAAAGTTATTACCGTTGTTACCGTATTATTAAAAACAATTTTATTTGTATTTTTTAATAAAAAATTATTATTGTTTTTACCGTACAAATTATTACAATTGAAAATAGTGAGTTCGGAAAAAAAAAAAGTTGCCTTTAAAAAAGAAATAAATTTTAAGTGTAGAGACCCAATATCCCCCATACAAATTTAAAAAAAAATGGGGTTTGACTGATTTGGGAAAAAAATTTAAGGAAAAATTGGAAAAATTTTTTTGAAAATATTTTATTAGAAAAATTCCCAAACCTAAAATATAAAAAGTGATCTTTTTATTAGGATAAGTCGCAGGTAAAATGAAATTTTATTTTGCAAAAAAATATAAAATAAGGCATTTTTTGGTTCAATGGTATCCGTGTCGATCGGCCTCACAATTTTTAAAGTCGGCTTAAGTTTTTTTCATTTTTTTTATTTCCCCTAAAAAATTCAGGGGTTTATTTTTTGAAAAAAAAATTTCAGGGGATTTTAAACTTTTTATGAAATATTTTTATATTAAAATAAAAAAAAAAAATTTAGATTTGGTCTAGCTATGAAAACATTTTCTTACAACTCTTTTTCCTCGTAAAAGCGAAGTTTCCCTGACGTAAAACCCTTTTCATGTCATTGTTATCCCTTTTTCGCAAAATTGTCCCCCCTTTATTTGCGTTTTGGGATCTTATCAAAAAAGTTTCACTTTTTAAAAAAAATATTGAAAGATCGCTGGGAAAATATCTAAATAAAATACCCTTTAAAAAAATAAAGTAAATATTAAAAATTTTATAACTTTATTTTAAATTTAGCTAAGTAACTTAGATATTTGGCAAAAAAGGGTACTTGAAAATTTAAAATGGGTTTCCCTTGTTACAGTTACTTTTTGTAAAGGTTCAAAAACCTATTTCAAAGTAAAATGATACTTTTAGGTTTTTTGAGTACGGGGTTAAAATTTTAAATTTTGATTACTGGTTTTTTCTAAACCAATAAAATGGTGCTGTATCGTAATTCGTTTATTTTTTTTGTTTAGTCTCCAATTTTTCTTTTTTTTTAAATAAACCAATAATTAAAAACTTAGAGTGAATTATTTATTGGGTGATTTAAATTTTACCCTACAAATTATTACTTGTTTAATTTATGTAAATTTAAATTTTTTAATACGTAAATTTAATTATTTTATTTCGGTTTCTAAAAGATTAAAAAATATTTTTTAAAATTTTTAAAGATTATATTTATCTTTTTTGTCAGTTTTGGGTTTATTTAACCCCTAAGTTTAAAAAATGACAAATTAAAAAAGTAAAGTATACATTTTTTGATCCATAAAAATTAAACGGGTTTTACCTAATTTAAATTTTAAAAAATTTCTTTAGTAAGTCAATAATTTTATGTAGGGAAATTTTGTTTTTTTTTTTGTATTTAATTATTTAAAAAAATTTTTAAAAAATTTCCCCTTTTTTTTACCCTGTTTAAAGTCATAATTGCAAAAAAAAATTTTTATTACCTTTTCTGTCTATTTCCATAGAAAGGGAAAGGAAAAAAAACTAAAAAAAAACCACATTACCGTATACAACTCCAGTAAAGCACGAACCAAGATTAAACCCAACGGAAATTATTATCCAATAAAAAAAAATAAAAAGATTTTTTTAAAAAAGAAAGCCCTAAAACTTTTGTTATATGGAAAAAATTTTAAAAAAAATTAAAACCAAACCCCCGGGCCCCTTACGGTGGGGTACTATCGGTTTTGTTTGAACCCCGCACAGTTTAAAGGTGTTGGGGGGGGCTGAAAATGACTGGAAAGATTTACCAGCATTCAACTTTTCTAAAATAGAGCTGGGTTTAATGTTGATTCGTCCCCATCACGTAAAAAAAAAACTTCCCCTACCATACCGAAAAGATATTTAATCTTAAACGATTCGAAAAAAGGGAAATTTCCCAAATTTTGTTAGTGGGGGCAGGGTATTAACCTAAAGTGATAGGGAAAAAAGGGTAACCCCGAAAAAATATTTCTGTACACCAGACATTTTATTTCTAGTTCAAAAAAATTTTAGGGTAACCCGGGCTTTGCCCGGAAGGACCTGTATCAGTATCTGTTTCCCGGGATTGTTGCCCCTCAAGTAACTGTTTTCCCCGTACCGGAAAGCAAATAAAGGTACAAAAAAACCAGTTACTGGAAAAAATCGACACAAATTACTGTAACCATTTCGTTTATATTTCTAAATATGAATTTATAAATTTTTTTTCCCCACCCCTTATTTAAAAGATGTTTTGATCTTCAAACGAAATGTTAGAAATTTTATTTAAGCGGCCCCCTTTCTCTTAAGGGTTTTACCACATCTATCGAAGAGAAACGATGGGCGTATCTTTTTCAGGTTCAAATTTGAAAAATCAAAGGAATATTTAAATTTTGGTTCCAAAAAATTTTTTTCCTTTTTTTTTGAAAAAAAATGGGAAAAAAAACCCAAAGGTTTTCAAAATTTCATTTTTGATGTCGATAAGTATATAAATATTTAATTTTTTAAAAAAAGTAAAATTAATTTATTTTCTACCCGCGTTATGTCATTATGTCAAAAAAAAATTTTAAAAATATATTTTTCAAATACAGAATATTAAAACAAAAATGAGTCAAAGGGGGAATTAATAAAAAGTCTTGTACGCTATTGTATCAGAAACATGGGAGGGGGGAAAAAATTTTCAGTTTGGTTTATTTGCAGATCTACGAACAGTTGAAAATTTAAAACTTTTAATTCAGAAAAAAAACCATGTAAAAATTCGTCCTACTTTTTTCATTTCCAAATGATATTTTTTTTCAAAATTCTAAAAGTTTACATGCTTTTTGATTTGGTTGCCACTGTCTGAAAATCCCCTTTTCTTTTCACCCACGGGCCCCCAAACTCCCGTTGCCTTTGCAAAAACAGCCATTTTTCCCAGTTTGATAGGGCTTGGGTTTGAGGCTATGAGCTCGGAGAAATCAAAGGGGGTTTTATTTGGTTTCAAATTCCCTTCTAGGAAAAGGTTGATTGGGGTTTTATATTTATAATTGAAAAATTGAAAAATGAATTTTTTCTCATTAAAAAAAAAATTTTAGAGGTATAAATTTTTGAAAAAAACGACGATACCCAAAGGGCCTTATATTGTAGTGTGGCTAGTCATTCAAAAAAAAAAAAAAATTTAAAAAGCAGATTAGAAATTTAAAATAATAGAGTCAAACTTTATACCCAATTTTAACCTAATTATCAATTTCTGTAGCTTTTGTGGGTTTTTCATTGAGACTATGTACATTGCATTTCAAAATTCAAATGAAAAAAATATGAGTTGAAAAAAAAAAAAAAACCAAAAAATTTAAAAATAAGTTAAGTTGAGAGTTTTTACAATAAAATTTTGGGAAACGTTTTTTTAAAAAATTTGTGCAAAAATAAAGATGTATTTACCCTAAAAAAATCGTTGAAATATTCTACCCTTCTGCTGAGAAGAAGGCTAAGTAATAAAAAATTTAAATTTACTTTAAAAATTTGAAAAAGTTAAAAATTCGTTATTTGAAAGGGGTGTTTTACCCGAATTACTTTAGTCCTAGATATCGGAAAGAATGTCTGAAAATAACTTGATTTACTTTACGTAATTTTAAAAAAATTATTAAGTAAAATTTTGTTAGTATGATTGTATTTTTTCCCTTCTAATAAAAAACGATTAAGAATTTTAAAAATTTAAATTTTGGGTTGGATTTGGTTTAAAATTTTAATTCCCGATAGTGTGGAAAGAAACTTCTTCTTTTAAATTAAAAATTAAATTTCGTGGAAAGAAAGTAAAATTTTTGGTGTTCTTAATTTTTGATTTGGGGAAGGGTTTTGAAAAAACGTCTTTCTCTCACAAGGTTTTTTTGAGGAAAATCCCTTTTGAGACTTTATTAGTTTTTCTTAAAAGTTTTAAAATTTTTAGTTACTTTGAGAAGTAAAATTATGGATTTAATTTTTTTTAAAGACAGCTTGTTTTTACGGACTTTAATTTGCTATTTTATGTAGTTTCATTTTTGGGAGAAACATCCATTACTTAGTTTTTGAAAATGAATTTTTTACTTCTCACAATGTGATGTTGTGTAGTGAAATTGCATCCCTCTACTCAACCCCTACCACCCCCCTGACGGTCGAAGGGAGATTAGTCTAATGGGGCCTTTTTATGGAAAATTTCATTGCACTTATGGGGGGCAGCTCCAAAACCTGTACCCGTGAAAGGGAACCAAATTTTAAATAGACCTGGGTTTTTTATGTTTAAACGTTTGTATTAAAATTTAAACAATGTAAAAAACGTTTTTTTTGGTATGGAAACCCCCCCCCATCAACCCTTTTTTTTAAAATCAAAATTTAAATTTTTTTTTGACAATTAATTTTTGGGAATCCCAACATAATGTTTTTAAATTTTTATGCTGCAAAGTATTTATAATGAATTTATTTTTTATTTTAAAAATTTCATTTTTTTAAACGACTTTTGGTTTTTCGAAAGAATCGACGTTGAGTAATCGATGGTTTTTTAGGCTACCCTTAAAATTTGGCCTTTTTTTTTAAATGTCAATTTTTTGTAAAAAAAAAATAACCCCCTTAAAATTATAAACTACCCTAAAAATGACGGTTGATGATATTTATTCGCGAGAATTTCCCAAAAATTTTAAATTTTTAAAGGTCAATATTTAAAAAATTTTTAAAATTTAAAACTTAAAAAATTAATTGTGTTTATTTTAATTTTTTTATAGTATAAACAATATTGCCCTGGGCCCAAATTTTTCCATGTGAATTAAATCGATGGATTTCTAAATCGTTAAAAAGTTAACCCTTTAAAGTAGAGGACTGTTAACAAGTACTTTTTGGGAAAAATTAAAATTTCCCAAATTTTAAAAGTTCCATGTAAATTTAAAATTTCACTGATAAAAACAAAAAAAACTCTGTCCAAATTTCATTTTTCCCCAAATTTAATTAAAAAAATTTTAATTTTAAGTTGGAATATAAATTGTTTATTATTTTTACTTTGGAAAAAATACAGTTTTTTACAATTATGAAGCTAAAAAAAAAAAACAAAACATAAAAAATTTAAAAAAAAATAAAAAAATGCAAATAAATTTTAGATGGTTTGGGGAAAAATTGCCCAATAGGGAAAAATTACAAAAGAGGTCGATTGCAGAATTTTTAAAAAAGTTAAAACCCTTTTTTGTGGGAAAGTTAATTTTTTTTTTCTTTTAATTTTTTAAGTTAAATTTGGGGTTTTTTTTTTTTTGGGGGGGCCCATTTTTAGCAACGGTTTCTACTGAAATTTCCCTTTTTTTCTTTTTAAAAAATTTTTTTTTCTTTGAAAGGAAAATAAATTCATTTATTATTAATTTTATTTATTTTGTAAAAAAAAACGTAATTAATTTGATTTTAATTAAGAAAAAAGCGTTTTTCTATTTATTATTATTATTTTTTGTTATTTCTTACTACATAATGGGGAAGACCGAATATTTTCAAACACCCAGAGGGGAAAATTTAGACCAAAAGTAAATTTTCATTTTGTTGGCAGACAGACGTGAAGCTTTGTTCACAAAACCCTTGTCCGTTTTTGTTGTATTGTGTATTTTCCCCCTTCTTTTTTGTAAAATGGTTATGGAGTTTTATTTAGTACATAATTCAGAAGGGGAAAAAAAATTTGTTTTTAAAATAAGGTTTTTTTTATTTGGACAGCTTTTCCTTAAGTATCCCAAAATGTATTGAAATTAGGATAGGTGTTATGTTACCCCCTATAGGGGGTGCGGTGGAATTCATTTTGGGGTAGGTAAAATACATAACATACTCGGGATAACTGCCTTAGGAAATGCACGGGGTATATGGTTATCTATTTCATTCCCAAAATACTAAAATAAGTAGTTTTATTTTTTGTTTTTTAATTTTTTTCTCATAGTTAGATTTAAGTTAGTAGCATGCTTTATTTCTGTTTATTGTCATTTTTTCTTACCTATTAAAAAAACCTCTAGCTTTGGTGAAAATTTTTAAAAAATTAAAAAATTTAGCAAAAGTGTACAAAGAAAAATTTATTTTTTGTAAGTTCATTTAAAAATGTATGGTTTCTCACAAACATTAAAAATTTTAAGCTTAGGGAAAGGGTTTTCGTTTAATTTTGGGCCCCGGATTTTAATTTAAAATGGTTTATTTTGTGTGACCTTTGGGCCCTACCTATTATAAATAAAATTATCAAATTTTTTAAGTTGTTTAAAAAATTTTCCCCCCCTTTTTTAAAGGGGGAAAAAGGGGGGAAAAAGTAAACACCTTTGATGTGGGCCCCCCATGGTTTTTTACTTAGTAAAAAATGAACCCCCTGGGTTTTTAGGATTTATCATTATTTAAAAAAGTTATAAGGCAAGATTTTATAGAAAGCATAAGAAAATTCTTGGATTGAAATACCACAAAAAGAAGGATTTACGAAATCGTTATGTACGAAAAGTTGGGATATCAAAAAGGGACTTGTTTAGGATATCTATAAAATACAGTTCATTAGAAAAAAATTATTTAGGGCTATATTAAATTTAAAGTTTTATTAAAAAACCTTTTTTAAAAATTTCCCTTTGCACAAAAAGACAGGTTTCAAGGGACAACTTACAAAAAAATTTAGGAAAAAGGTCTTTACCAGTACTTAGATGGGAAATATTTGCAAATGGGGAAGAAATAATGGGGAAAAATTGTAAGCCTCGGGTGCCGTTTGTTTGTATCGTTTTTTGTGGAGCCGTTTTTTATTGGTTTTGTTAAAAAGTTAAGTTAGTTAACAGGTTTGGGGAAAAAATTAAGACGATTAAAAATTTCGTGAAAGAAATAAAAATAATAAAGGGTTATAAAAATCAATATATTTTTAGGAGAGTATCCATAAATTTTTCTCTTTAAAAAATCTTTCGACTGCAAGGTAGGATTATATTTTTGGGGGAAAAAAAATGTTTTACATTTTTAAAATGAATTTACTTTGATTAGAAGCTAGCCCTTTGAAATTCGTAAATTGAAGGGGGGAGTATAGAAAGAATATATACAAAATTTTAAAATTCACATAGTATAAAATGTATGTTTTTATGAAAAAAATTTGGGAAAGAAAATTTTAGGGGCAAAAAATATTTTAAAATTTTTTTCATACCCAAAAAAGGTATGTGGGAAAATTGTTTTTATGAGGAAAAAAAAACAAATAACAGTTGATTTTATGAAGAAAACTGTTTTTAAAGTTTAGAATTTTCAGTATATTTCAGAAAGCAAAAAAAAAATGGAGGGTTTTTTAAAAGGAAAAGATATTTATGTAAATTTCCCGAAGGCGATATATGGGATGCTTTTTCCTGGAAAAAGCCTGGGTTTTAAAAAGTACGTGTGCGGTTGGAAAAACCCCAAAAACAATTTTCCCCTTGCATAAAACGAGGTTACTATTTGACAGCGAAAAATTTTAAAAATTTTTTTTCTTTAGCTTGAAAATCACAAAAATATCTGTATTTTTTTCAGTATGGAAATTTTGTAATAAAAATTTCTAGGTTTTTTATACATTTTAGCGTACCTAAAAACCACTTTATTTAGATGTGAAATAGTATATTTTTATTTATAAAAAATTTTTAAAATTTTTTCAAATCTATAATTTATATGTTAGTTTAGTCCGAAAGGGCATTGTTTGGTTTAATTTTTTTTCATAGTACATGGATTTCATTAAAAAAATCAGTTTAAACCCTTAAACATGACAATTTTAAAAATTAAAAAAGAACCGTTAATATTTAAAGTATAATTCATTTCATTTTTATGATTAATTTACATTAAAAATTCCTAAGTTTATTAAAATAAAAATACAAAATATTTTTTGCAATACAGAATTTTTCACCCCAAGCTATTCTTTTGATATAAACCCGGGTTTTTTGTTCTTTGTTATCTTTTTTTTTTTGTAAAAGTTGTCGTTCTCTTTATAGATGGTGGGGAAAATTCAAAATGGAAAATGTCCCCCAAAATGAGGGTTTGTCAAAAGTACATTTAAAAAATGTGTGGGGTTTTAAAAAAAGAGCAGAAATAGGGTTTCACGAAACCAAAAATTTTTAAAATTTTCAAAAAACCCCCTTGGCAGTTGTGAGGACAAAAACATTAATCAGGGATTGTGTTTCCCCAGAAAAGTTCCTTTAGGGGCTACTGCTAACATCATGATTTTTTGGCTTTTCCCAAATGGAAATTTTTCTCAAGATAAAGTAAAGCGCTTAAAACCCTTTTTGCTTACAATCTGGTGTAGTGCTATGAGCATTATCCAAAACATTTTAAAAAAACACAAATACTAAGATAAAATTTTTTTTTAGCAAGATAAAAAAAGTAATAAAAATAAATTTCAACATTTGGGGTTTTAGTAATGGGCCAAATTTTTCATTTGAAAATGATTTAAAAAAAAATTTATTTTTAGATACAAAAATTTTTATTTAAATGGGGAAATTAATCCCTTTGACAGAATTAATTTCATATCCAGTCATCCCTAACGAAAAGAGAGAGAGAGAGGAGAAGGAGAGAGAGAGGAGATGGAAGGGGGAAGAGAGAGAGAAGGGAGAGAAAGAGAGAGAGAGAGAGAGAGAGAGAGAGATAAAAGGGGTAGGTTGAGGGAGGGGGGGAGTGAGGGAGGAAAGGGAAAGCCAAAAAAAATAGTGTTATGTGAGTGGGGTGGGTATGAATTCATATTTTTGGGAAAGTTTAAAGATTAGGCCTACTAAAACAAAATCAATCGTATAAAAACCATGGTTTTTTAAAAATTTGTTGTAATGTGTATTATTGTATGTATCAATTTTTTAGGCAGTTAAAATATAAAAGGGTTGCCTTATAAATTCATTACAATTTATGCAAATAGCTTCATATAACCGTGCTAAATGTATAACATTGTTATTGTTGTAATGGTAGTATTACTACAGTCTTTCGTATTTCGTCCAAATGTCCAACATAGTGCACACTCAACAATGAGAGACACTCACACGTTGTTTATGAGTTGTCCACGTGAGTCATATCCCACCCAGTTCCAACATAGTGCACACTCAACAATGGGAAACACTTACACGTTGTTTATGAGTTGTCCACGTGAGTCATATCCCACCCAGTTCCAACATAGTGCACACTCAACAATGAGAAACACACGTTGTTTATGAGTTGTCCACGTGAGTCATATCCCACCCAGTTCCAAAATAGTGCACACTCAACAATGAGAAACACTTACACGTTGTTTATGAGTTGTCCACGTCATATCCCACCCAGTTCCAACATAGTGCACACTCAACAATGAGAAACACTTACACGTTGTTTATGAGTTGTCCACGTCATATCCCACCCAGTTCCAACATAGTGCACACTCAACAATGAGAAACACTCACACGTTGTTTATGAGTTGTCCACGTGAGTCATATCCCACCCAGTTCCAACTAGTGCACACTCAACAATGAGAGACACTCACAACGTTGTTTATGAGTTGTCCACGTGAGTCATATCCCACCCAGTTCCAACATAGTGCACACTCAACAATGAGAAACACTCACACGTTGTTTATGAGTTGTCCACGTGAGTCATATCCCCACACAGTTCCAACATAGCACACACTCAACAATGAGAAACACACGTTGTTTATGAGTAGTCCACGTGAGTCATATCCCACCCAGTTCCAACATAGTGCACACTCAACAATGACAGACACTCACACGTTGTTTATGAGTAGTCCACGTGAGTCATATCCCACCCAGTTCCAACATAGTGCACACTCAACAATGAGAAACACTCACACGTTGTTTATGAGTTGTCCACGTGAGTCATATCCCACCCAGTTCCAACATAGTGCACACTCAACAATGAGAAACACTCACACGTTGTTTATGAGTTGTCCACGTGAGTCATATCCCCACACAGTTCCAACATAGCACACACTCAACAATGAGAAACACACGTTGTTTATGAGTTGTCCACGTGAGTCATATCCCACCCAGTTCTAACCACCCTGCTGGGAATATAAATGCGCTGGTCAATGTTTCATCTTCTGTAAAACTAACAGTTTCTGTATATATTACAAAGATAGTTTAGTTTATCCAAGAGTGTATATATGTTAAGTGTCAACTTGTTTCATATGACATTTTAAAATATGGAGTAAATATATAGGCGATAGTTTAACATTGAACCTTAGCTCAGTTGTTTACATGATTTCGTTCAAAACAGTTTTAAACATGGTAAACTAACTTAAGTTAGGATTATTAGTTATAAATCTTGTAATTTTTAATCTGATAAAGATTGTTCAGACATGTAATATTGCTTATTTAGAAAACTTTTAGTATTTCTAAGTAGCACATGGTATCCAGGATTTTCAGAATTAACTTGACACTTTATCTCGTTCCTGTTTCATGGATGAAAGTTTATTGTCATAAATTGTTATTTGGTAGAAATTACTATTCAGTTTTAGTTCTACCTGGATATGATGTGAAAACAACGACTTGAGCTTATTATTTTATGATTACAAAATAATACAATTATTTTACATATAATAGGGAACCAACCTCATAAAATATGCCCGATTAAAAGAACTGGTATGCTATAAAATTCTGAAAATTTATCTCAACTTAAAAGACAAACTTTAAAAAAATATTTCATATAATTATAACCAAACTAATATAATTTGAAATTAGAATAACATATTGGTGGAAATTCCAGGTAAATTAAATATCTCATAACTCAATAGTAAATATTACATTGAAGAGAACTCACTTATTGTATATATTATTTGTAATAGTTGAAATAATATTTCACATTTTAAACATTTTTATTAGAAAAATGTTAATTCATGTCTGCCATTAGTAAATATAATTTACAATATAAACAAAATTAAATTCGTTTTACAGTTTCCGAGTTCATTTTACAGCTTTTCTCATCCGTAGTTTATAGATATTTACATACATAACGTTATTTATTGTTTTTCTCATATATTATGATTAATTTGTGTTGTATAGTATTTTTATGGTTTTATAACTATCGTAATGCTTAGTTTACAATGTATATCCTGGTGTGCAATTATGAACCCAAAGGAAAGGATTATTAAGTATTAAAGACACGATATCGTTTATCTGTAAACAATAACACTACTCTAAGTCTCATAATAATACAAAATAATGTAAGTTATTATTTCTACAACAATAAGTAGGTTAGTATTTACTATTAATAATAATCACCTTCATAATTAACAAAGTAAAAGTTACAGTTGATACTAAAATAGGCCTAATATATTTTATTCTTTGACTTAATTAAATAATAAGTAATATTAATTAATAACTAGTGTGTATTATTGAAATAACACATCAAAGTGACTTTTTATATCAAAAATATCAAAAAGAGATAAGTAACTAATAGTGAATAATGCACAACAAGCGATTAATCAATTAGTCAGTTTTGTAACGCATTACATTATTGGCTTATAAAATGTTGAGCTTATGTGAAATACTGGTTGACTTCCTCATTAAACATAAACCACAGTTCCAATACATTTACAGTACCACTCAAGAGACAAGTCCATAGGCACTAAGGTCAGCCACAGTACACATGATACATTCTCGCATGTACAGTACTAGCTTAAGGGCCTGCCCTTGTA
>JAQJVL010007587.1:0-23258 GCA_035578905.1 Stictocephala bisonia
CGCAATTTTTCAGGGGTTTCCACTGAGAAAAACGATCATATTCATGATTTCATGTTATTTACCTACTATGAAAAATGTTTTGAGCATAATATGGTCAATGATAATGTTCCTTCTGTATAATTACCTATTATTTTGTGAAAATGAAGTACCTTTGATTGATGTTATAAATTGGACATGTTTTCTTTAATATAACCTCGCTCGATTCCTCTAAAACATTTCCGGAAGAGACTAACTTGTTGGCAGTGATGTGTTCGTGTCAGCTGTGGTACAAGGAAGGGGAGGGGCAGATAATTAACTAGATTTACAAACGTACCCTAAGCTACAACAAGAAGTGCCGTAAATCTTGTCGGGACATGCTCAAAGGCCTTTACCTCTGCCTGTGAGAGATGAAAGCTACTAGCTTTCAGGTAATCACCATTCATAATATTTTTTCTGTCTATTCAGTATAATTGTTAAGCTTTAATATTCTTTTAAGATAGGTATATTTATACAGGGTGGACACAAAATATGGAAACGCTTTCACAACAACGTTATTTTTTTACATTGATAATTTGATGGTTAAATTTTTTAAATAATTGTGTTCCATAAAGTATATTTTTTGATCAGAATAATTTACTTAAAACCGTTAAAAAGTGGAGAAATAATATAGTTAAAACTTGTTCATAGTTGAAATTTTGAAATTCAAATGACCACTACTTTGATAAACCTTTCAAAGTCCGGTTTGCGGCAAAAATAAATTTTCTTGTATAGACCTTTCATTTGATACCAAACTCGACGAATCCGTGTGACACAGGAGCGCCTCTTACCTGGCTGAGGGATTGCCATAAATAATTTTCGCTAGGGGTGTGACTCAGGAGCGCCGCCTCGTCCTTTTCCGGGGGCGCTCCTGTGTCGCACCTAAAACTACCTGTCTTCGGCACTCCACCTGCTATCCAGCACAGCTCGCGGGGCCTCCTAAATACCTACCAATCAAATATCACAACGGCTACTATCATACTGACTTTATTTTAAGTGCACTGCATATTTTGTAGGAGTAAGTGTAACATTGATTCTGTAGTTGATATGTCCTAGTAAGGGGTTATTCTAAAAGACCAATCAAAACTATTACTCATGTTTTCTTAATAAGTGGTTAAACATTGCAGACTTGTTTCAAAACAAGTTTGTAATCCTTCAGATAAAAGACATCCACGCTTGTTTATGGACACCAACTATCTTGGTCTTCGGATGTGGATCCAGTCACGTTTAACACATCAACTCCCGAAGACTAAGATAATGATATATTTATAGTCATTTTTTTTTCAAAAATTATAAACTTGATACTATTTAGTTTTATGTAAAAGGAATACGTAGACACTCTTTCCTTACGCACTACATTCTAAAACAAACAAAATATGGAACTTCAAACTTTTACTTACTTAATACTCACAACAATCAAAAATACAAAAGAAAAAAAATACTAAAAACAATTATTACACTCAATCTGTAGGCTACAATATTCTAAAACAAACATAATATGGAAATACAAATGGAAGATGCTAGTTTACAGACTTAATATTTCCAACAATCTAAAACAGAAGAAACGATACTTAAACTCTTAAGTATTACTTAAGTTTTAATACTGAATACAAATGCCTTTTGATAATTTACGCTATCTAAAAGACTTCAAAGATTTGAAATATTTGGTTGTCATCTACTTGTTGGTTGGTATGAAAATAATGAATTGGATGTATATCAATTATGACTGAATACTATTTAAATTAAGAACAGAATATGTTAAAGGTATTATTTCGTTTTATAACAAAACTGAAATTATATAACGAAAACAGATGTTCTATCAACTTATTACTTAGTTTAAATGAATCTTTTATACATTATTGACGGTTCAACCTGCTTAGCCTTGATTTAATATAAATGACTATGAAAAATAGGTACTTAGGAATTCGTCAAACGCCAATCAATCCACGATTTTACGTCTTATATAATACACATTTTCTATGACTTAGAAGCGTGATAATGAATCGGAGTATAACAGCTTATTTTAATATAGCTTATATTTACAATTTCAATGCTAGAAGGCCTTTTTATTTCTAAAGAAATTTGAAGTGTAAAATTTGTGAACAAATCCGGGAATCTAACCCGGATTTTATGTAAATAACATGTACGCTTATTTTAATAAACATACGTCTTACCTACAATTAGATTGTTCTCAAGTTAAACGCAATCTAACCATAGATATCAAGACCCCTTATTTTTGGACCCTTGTCACACCGGACCCGCGAGGGTTAGACAGTGGAGCGCCTCACGGTCAGGAGCTCCACTGTCGCAGTTGTGCTATTTCCTGGCTGACAGTTTGATATGTTTTTGAAAGGCGCTCCATTGTCGCTTGCCTAAACTCGACCTAGGCTTATGTTGATGATTTTCATACAACACCTCATGGGCCGTCCATCAGAAAAGATGAAATGTCGCCATTGGCGTCGAAAGGTGTGTTCCTTGTAACCATGATCACGTATAAGATTTCACTTTTACAAGTGAAGTGATAGAAAGTTGTGAAAGCGTTTTCATATTTTTTCCGCCCTGTATATGTGTTTAAATAGATTTTAGTCTGTAAATCCCAAATATACTATATCTAAATAAAGCATAATACTTTTGTTGAACTTGTTTGAGTGTTTACAGGGCGATTTTTACAAGTTGAATTGAAAGTGAATTAAATTTTATACAATTTAAATTAGATACATACAATTCAATTAAATACATAAATACAATTTCATATGAATTAAATTAAACACAAGTTGAAATTAATTCATTTGATATTTTATTTAATTGGTAAAATACAATAATTAACCTAAAAAGATAAAACACAAATTTGGTTTTTTTAGTCCTGACAAAGCAATTTTAATTAAGGAAATACTTATGCGATGACCAATTAAATAATATATAAAACAAAAAAATAATAACTAAAGAACAACGTACCTATTTTCAATTCTGATTGTGTTAACGTTTTCAGCTTGAAATGGCATTGTTAAATATTGTATCAAAAGACCACTTCCTTTTTAAACATTTGAAGTTGACTCCTAGACCTTGGACCCCAAGTGATCCTTTCTAACATTGAAACACTTTAATAAAATTAATGGCATATTCAAAAAGTAAGTATTTTATAAACTGTGGAAACCAGTTAGTGTGTAACTGACGTAACATTTATTACGTAATTTACCAGTTAGTGTGTAACTGACGTAACATTTATTACGTAATTTACCCTGTATATTATTATTGAGTATCAAAATATAAAATATTATTTTATAAATATTTTTAACAATTCATTTATAGTAAAATTCAAACATATAAATCCGTTAATTTTATGCTTTGCTTACGAGTGATTGTTAGAAAGAAGTTGTGCGTTTTTCTACAATTGAATATTTATATAAATTCTCAAAACAAAAAGACGTTAAAGGATGTAAAATTTGCACTTGCTGTTGCACAATATTCCATACGAGTTGAACTATGAGGAATATTGCGTACTCTGCAACGAAATTTTGTGAAAACAGGAAAACTCTGAGAAAACTTTGTGTCGTATGAAGTGATCGATCATGTAAAGTTGGCTGCGATCCGTGTCGCATCGGATACTCAGCAGCATTTCGGAAGAAACATTTTTGACGATAATGGTAATAGAATATTTATTCACTGAAACATAGTTAAGTAATTAGGTCGTATTTACTATTTATGAAAAATGTGTAATAGTGTCATTTCAATTACGATATTTTTCTTGAAGTTCTAGGTTAATATAAGTTAATTTAGAAATAAACTCACAGTTATTTAAACTATATTAGATACAGCCTAAACATAAATAAAATAACAAAGTCTTATTATTTAACAATTATTAAAATAACAAAACCTTATATAAAACATTACTTCAGAAAAATAGAAAAAATGCTAAACTGAACAACTTTATCAGTCAACGCTCAAAATTACGACATTAAATTACTAGTAATCGTAACGTAACATCGATGGACGTCGTATCAACAAATTAAATAAAAAAGTGAAAATATTTAAAAAAAATCAATGTCAAGATAAATACATTGATATTTGCCTTGTGTCTAAAGATACTTATTATTAGTGTTAGTTTTGTCTATATAAGGCCATGAATCTATTAAAAAATCACTTTATAATGTTCCCTACTATTATTATTATGGACGTAAACTCTTTTGAATAAATAAGCATACTAAATATTACCAATGTTCTTGAGAGTGTGAGATTGTTGACAGTGTACTAAATATTACCAATGTTCTTGAGAGTGTGAGAATGTTGACAGTGTACTAAATATTACCAATGTTCTTGAGAGTGTGAGAGTGTTGACAGTGTACTAAATATTACCAATGTTCTTGAGAGTGTGAGATTGTTGACAGTGTACTAAATATTACCAATGTTCTTGAGAGTGTGAGATTGTTGACAGTGTACTAAATATTACCAATGTTCTTGAGAGTGTGAGATTGTTGACAGTGTACTAAATATTACCAATGTTCTTGAGAGTGTGAGATTGTTGACAGTGTACTAAATATTACCAATGTTCTTGAGAATGTAAGATTGTTGACAGTGTACTAAATATTACCATTGTTCTTGAGAGTGTGAGATTGTTGACAGTGTACTAAATATTACCAATGTTCTTGAGAGTGTGAGAATGTTGACAGTGTACTAAATATTACCAATGTTCTTGAGAGTGTGAGAGAGTAGAAGGGGCCCGGATTTAGGCCAGCTCTCTGATTGGTCCAATTTTTTGTGACGTCATCCAAGATGGCGGCGCCCATGTTTCCCGCCAAATTTCCTAACCTCATTTTCTGTATCAGCTAGGGAATAAGGATGTTAATAATATTACAGTATGCATCTAATGGACTTTACTATTTAAATTTTACTATTTAAACTATACTACATTCTATATAATATTCTTCATCACTCCCACCTGAAAAGGAAAAAAAATCAATATTAGTTATCGTACAAAGAAAACTCACAATATACATTGTATTGCATGCGTATCTGTATATATGTACCAAATTTGAGCGAAATCGGCCGGTAAATAACGAACTTGGATCCGGAGTGGTGGGGGTAAAGATAAGTCCAGAGACGACGTATCCATAATACAAACGGTTTATATTGTATGGCATGCGTATCTGTACACGTGTACCAAATTTGAGCGAAATCGGACGGTAAATAACGAACTTGGATTCGGAGTGGTGGGGGTAAAGATAAGTCCAGAGACGATATTCTTGGAATTTTTTCTTCCAGATATGTCGGAAATAGCCTAATTCAGTAGGATGTTCTAGGGTTAAGGGGGTCGAAAAAAATTTTCAAGGCTCTAGGACGCACCGTTTTCGATATATAAGCAAAAAACCACATTTTTCTAACATTTTCTCCGCCAACTTCTGAAACTTTCTAAGGAGCGGGAGAATCAAGGTGTTCAGTGCCTCTTCTCATGCAGTGACGTCATAAACCCCTATATAAGCGGGTCAGGAGAGAGGAAAATTCAGTTGGTGCCTAGCAACCAAGTTGGTAAGTTGGTGAGTATTGACTAGTTATAACCTACCTCAACCATAACTACAAGTTGTATTCGGTTACTTTAGTTGACTATATCCATTCGATTATTCATTCGATTACTTTAGTCGAATATTTTATACTCGATTATTATATTGACTTTTTCGTTATTTTAAACGTATTTAGCTGGTTTTTGTGTCTATATCTTTGTATTTTAAAATGGATCCTGTAAATATTGTTGGTACTAACGAGACCTATGTTAGGAAATTTAGATTGTACGGTTCTAAAACAACTTTTAAGTTTAACCAACCTCCTCCCGGTGTTGCTGAAATTGACTGGATCAGACGGGGACTCAGTGAACTTGTGAATAAAATGAAATCTAACGCTGCAGATACTGACCAGCTTGGGTTCACCTTAACCAGTATTAATTTCAAAAATAAAGAGCCGGGGTATGTAGCCTTCAGACCCGCTTCCGAAATTGATGAGGATATTATTTGGAACATTTTTGGAGGTATTGTACAAAGTAACGCAGAGTCAATAACAAGTAGTGATACTTTTAAAGTGGAATGTACTAGATTGAATCTACCTGTTGGTTCTGGAGGCATCCAAAGACCAGGATTTTACAATAATTTTATGGAAGAGTGTAAGGCACGTAAGGGTATAGTGTGTATCAATAATGTAGATAATTTGTGTCTTGCCAGAGCTCTTGTGGTAGGTAAAGCGCTCGCCAAAAAAGATCCATTGTACAGTGCTATAAGAAAAGATAGGTGTATGAGGCAGACTGACAGGGCTAAGAAATTGTTAGCCAAGGCGAGAGTGGACGTTCCAGAAGAAGGGGCAGGTATTGCTGAACTTGAAAAGCTTCAGGATCATCTTAAAAAATATAAAATTACAGTTTATAATTATGATAGGAAAGGCCGTGAAGTGTATTTTAGTGGGGGCAGTGATGATGCAGTGTACAGTATTAACCTACTGTTCAACAATGGTCATTTTAATGTAATTAATAGTCTTACCGCAGCTTTTGCTTGTAAATATTTTTGTGAAGCATGCCACACTCCCTACGACCATAAGGCTAAACACAGGTGCTCCTCCATATGCCAGGCTTGCCATACCATCTCACCGCCGTGTACACGTGAACATGAAGGAATTACCTGTCCAAAATGCTGTAGAGTATTCAAGAACCAACGCTGTTTCATCGCTCATCAAGGGGATGTATGTAGTAGGATACACCTGTGTAAGTCATGTCACAAAATTGTAAGACCGAAAGATCGTTTGTCTGTGCATGTATGTGGTGAAGTATTTTGTACTACTTGTGATGCCTTCAAGACCCCCAACCATCAGTGTTATATGCGTGTAGATACTGGAAAACCGAAAACAGAAGATTTTGCATTCATATTCTTTGATCTAGAAACCAGACAGGATGAGTGTTTAAGTAATGATAGTAGTGCTAAGGTGCATATAGTGAACTTGTGTGTATCGCAACAGTTTTGCTGGAAGTGTTTGGGAGGAAGTGTTTCGTGTGATTTGTGTCTTACACGTATGCGAATCTTCAAGGCCAACCCCGTTGAACAGTTTATGGACTATGTAATGACTGAACGGAAAAAGTTTAAAAAGCTCTGTGTCATCGCTCACAACGGTCAAGGGTTCGACTTTCAGTTTATTCTGAAGTACCTACTTGAGCAAACTTAATTCACACCCGAATTAATAACAAGAGGTTCCAAAGTGATTCTTCTAGAGTTGGACAATGTCAGATTCATCGACAGTTTAAATTACTTTCCCATGGCTCTCTCTGCACTACCCAAAGCCTTGGACCTCGGCCCTGAAAAGAAAAAAGGATACTTTCCACACCTGTTCAACACCCTCCAGAACCAGAACTACGTAGGACCTATGCCGGACAAGAGCTACTACTGTCCCGACTCAATGTTTAAGAAGAACCACGACTCATTCCAAGTATGGTACAACCAACAAGTAGAAAACAATTATGTATTTGATTTCCAGAAAGAGATAATTGAATATTGTATTTCGGACGTGGATATACTCGCTCAAGCTTGTTTAAAATTTAGATCGTTGTTCCTGGACCAGTGCCAAGTTGACCCTTTTTTGGAGGCAGTTACTATCGCGAGTGCGTGTAATCTTGCTTTCCGGCGAAAATTCCTCAAACCAAACACTATTGGACTTTTACCAAAACACGGATACAGGTTAGTAGATAATCAATCGGCTATAGCACTTCAGTGGTTATGTTGGGAAGAGGAGAAAAAAGGTGTTAGGATCCAACATGCAGGGAGGGAGCGTGAAGTTAAAGTAGAGGGAATGAAGGTGGACGGTTTCGACGGAGAGACAATATACGAGTTCCACGGCTGCTACTACCACGGATGCCCCAAATGTTTCCCTTACAAGAGGGAGGACCCTCTAAAAGAAGACCCATCCGACTCTCTCCAGCTGCGCTACAACCGTACACAGCTTAAAATGGAAAAACTCGCCCAAACAAACTACCAGATAGTTGAAATGTGGCAGTGCGAGTTTAGGAAAATCAAAGAACAAGAACGACTTCACTACCTAGATACACACCCTATGCTGCATACTCTGCCACTCAACCCACGGGATGCCTTTTTCGGAGGACGTACAGGTAACTCAAAACTGTACCACAAGTGTAACCACGATGAGTCTATACAGTACGTTGATGTGTGTTCGCTTTACCCGTTTGTGTGTAAACACGGTCATTATCCTTTAGGACACCCAACAATCTACGTGGGAGACGCAGAGTGTCGTAGCCGTGGTTTAAATGTCGACGGATTGCTAAAGTGTAAAGTACTACCTCCCAGCAACTTGTTTCATCCGGTTCTTCCTTCAAGAATGAACAATAAACTAATGTTTGTGTTGTGTAGAGTTTGTGGAGAAGAGCAGTGTGTTAGTGATTGTGTACATAGTGACAATGAACGAAGTCTGACAGGAACATGGACAATGGATGAAATAAGGAAGGCGATTGAAAAAGGTTATGTTATTTTGGAAATGTTTGAGCTGTGGGAATATAAAATGGCTACGTTCAGCAACGGTGGTCTTTTCACAGATTTTATTGATACATTTCTAAAAATTAAGCAAGAGTCCTCAGGCTACCCTACATGGTGTCATTTACAAGAAGATAAAGACAAATACATTCAGGATTACTTTGAACACGAAGGTATCTAGCTGGACCCATCAAAAATTGAAAAGAACGAAGGTCTTAGATGTCTGGCTAAATTAATGTTAAATTCCTTTTGGGGTAAATTTGGACAAAGAGAAAACCAAACAAAAGCATTAATAACGCGAGATCCCGAAAATTTGTTTAAACTACTCTCCAATCCTGAAGTACAGGTAAACAGAATTCAGGAAATTAACCAGGACGTTGTCCTTGTAAACTGGCAACATCTAGAGGAGGTTGGAGAGTCCTTAAGAACTGTTAATGTTGTTTTGGCAGCATTTACCACTGCCCAAGCTAGACTAAAATTGTACGAACACTTGGATGCCTTGGGTGTTCAGGTACTGTATTACGACACAGATTCGGTTGTCTACATATACAAAGACGGACTGTACAGAGTAAATACCGGTGATTATTTAGGCCAGATGACAGACGAACTTGCTAAAGACTACGATCCCGGTTCATACATTACGGAATTTGTGTCAGGCGGTCCTAAAACATATGCGTATCTCGTGTATTCTACAAAGGACCAAACAATCATACCTAACTGTAAAATAAAAGGTCTAACACTTAATCTAAAAACGTCTGAAAAACTAAATTTTGAAAAACTTAAAGAGATGGTTCTAAGTGATGAGGATCAAAACATGGATATTGAAGAATCCTTTATTCGGAGAACTAGTGATAGGGATGTAGTAACCGTAAACGAGACAAAAGTATTTAAAGTGACTGGACCAAAACGAAAACGTGAAGGTAAGTATGATACCCTACCATACGGTTATAAAAAGCAGAAAACAACACAGTAACTCACCTATCGATCCACCCATGGTCTCCAATTTCCCTCCGGCACCACTTGGTCCTCCTCTCCCTGATGGTCTGGGGTTGGAGGTGGCGTCGGAGGTATCCAGAGCAGATCTGGGTCCCCATCCTCGTCTTCATCCTCGTCTTCATCCTGACTGCCCCAGCCCTCGTCCGAATCGAACTCGGGGTACTTCCGCCAGCCGTTCCAGCCGCCACCGCCCCGCCGGTACCTCCAGTCCGTCGACGATCTGGAGGAGGAGGATGAAAATGACCGGTCATCCTCGTCCTCTTCTTCTCGATGACCAAAGACGGCCTCAGTGAGCATGATGACGATAGACAGCACCGATGCGATCATGGCGGGGCTGGCGTAGCGACTGACGGCAATTGCGGTGACCGCACACGTGCGCGAGCAGATGTTGGAGGTTGTAACGTGGGGGGTGCGAGTCTCGACTTCAGCTACAGTATGGCGTCCATCCCGCAATCCTTATACCACATGTGCTTATCGACTTTGTGTAACTTATACAATAACGGGTGCGACCTTTTCCTAGAGTTTCACCAACAACTCCCACGAGCTGTACTCCGTGATCTTTTAGAACACCATAAGGCCAACTGTTTTCGGATTAAACTTTCATTCTCGTACTACCTGGGGAAACGGGTGTGTAATGATTGTGCATCTAGCTACACGGAGCATGTGGACATTGTTATCAATTGTATACAGGGAGATAACTGGGATCAGGTGTACGCAGACTATATCTGCTTTTTGTGTGGTAATGTTTGCTGGTCACTTGCGGGAGGATGGAACGACAGCATTTCGAGATGTGACTGTAGAATATAGAGTGTAAGTTCGTACTATCGAGGTGAGGGCGGCCCAAATTCAATAAAAAAGCCCGGCTGTTCTCCAAGGCAGCCTAATAAGCGTAGGTCCTGAGACAGTCCTGCAGCTTGGGGCTGGGTTAAGTCCTGTAAGACCTTGAGTCGCAGTCCGGGCCCTCGATAAGTACGTGCATTTTATGTATAAATGGGGCTCTGGGGTGTAAAAACCCGTAACCAAAAGCGAATGTGGTACCGAAGCTGTCATTTCATTCTCTCGGGAGGCGTCCATGCGAGTGCACATGCGCGATCACCCCGCTAGACATGACCGTGAATCAGACCTCACCATTAACTATGTTCCAGCCTCCTTCTCTGCTCCGCCAAAGTGCGTCAAAATTGTGCGAAGACTACGATTATATTGTAGACTTACAATCACATTTCTCTTCCCTTCCTCGCCTCTTATTTGATGAAATTATGTCTGCACACAAAGAAAATTGCCGTAAGATAACATTAGGTTATTACATATACGCACAAAAACTGTACTGTTTTCAATGTTACCGAGCTCTTTTTCCCGGAAATACATTTAGTCGGTTATTAAAAACAAAACTTCCGTTCATTCAGAAATCAAATTGGTTGAAGCTCCAGCCCCAATTCCAATGTACCCAATGCCGTACAACTCCTTATATCCACCCAACCTTCTTATACTGTTGTTGTTATCTGCAAAAATTCGTGTACTGCTACGCTAATCTAAGAATCTAAAGGGACAAGTTCCTGGAGGATCCTTATTGCAGCGTTGGAAATTGAATATTTTTTTATTCTAAATTTGACACTCTATCACCATTTTATTTTGAGATTTTTTTAATTTTTAGGAGGTGGCAACTAGTATGACTTTTCAGAAGGCCACCACTTTCTACAGCGGTGGAGGGGCTGTAGAATTAATAAACAACTTATAAAAGGATCGAATTTTACAAACATTTGTCAGTCTTAATCATGAATCCAAGAGAAGCTATAGCAGCAGAGCTACACAAACCTGCTAGGCGAAAATACCCAAGACGTAAAGTAACACTAAAGGGTCTTTACGATCTGTATCAAGCGGATCTGGTAGAAATGATTCCTTACGCTAAATCTAACAAAGGGTATAAATACATTCTTACAATGATAAACTGTTTCAGTAAATTAGCATTTGCAATCCCGATAAAAAATAAAAGTGGGGTAGAAGTGGCAAAGGCTTTAGAACCGATCTTGAAAAAACAAAAAATGAAAAATTTTCAGACCGACCAAGGTAAGGAATGGTTCAATTCTCATGTTGGAAAACTTATGGAAAAATACAAAATCAATCACTACACGACATTCTCTGATTTAAAAGCTAGTATTGTCGAAAGGTTAAACAGGACTCTGAAAGAACGTATGTGGCGTAAATTCACGGCAATAGGTACCTGCGAGTGGCTAAAACTTTTACCGAAAATTGTACAGGAATATAATAATTCCATACACAGAACAATCGGTATGAAACCAAAAGATGTCAAGCAAAAACACGTAAAATCCATACTGACACGTATGGAGGTAAATTCAAAACCCCTAAAACCAAAGTTCAACGTGGGCGATCAAGTGAGAATCAGTAAATACAAACAGGTATTCAAAAAGGGGTATTTACCAAATTGGACTAACGAAGTATTTCAAGTGTACGCTGTAAAACCGACCAATCCGATAACTTATATATTACAGGATGTTAATGGGGAAGTCTTAAAAGGCGGGTTTTACGAACAGGAGTTGAGCCAGTCTAAAACGGGTGACGTTTATCTAGTAGAAAAAGTGTTGAGATCAAAGGGAAATAAAGTGCTCATTAGATGGAAAGGGCACAGTAAAGACAGTGACACGTGGGTGGATAAGAAAGACATTCTAATTTAATAGCGCTCTAAGGGACCGCCCGCACGTGGTTCCTGCAGCTGTCGGCCGATGCTTTTTATAAACGCCCACACAGACAGCAATCCTTCAGTACTTGTCACGATGCGCTTTGTGAGTCAACAGACTAAACTACCAATTAAAAACTTTGACGAATACGTCGGAGGGGGTGAGGTCACATCCTCGCATCACGGATCTCTCTTACCAGGCAATGTAAGATGCCTAATTGTAGAACCATCGGGTTCGGGCAAAACGAACGTTCTATTTAATCTACTGTTTGATACAGAGGGTTTGGTGTTTGAAAACATTTACATATTCTCCAAATCCTTGTAACAACCAAAATACCAGTTTCTGAAAAAGGTTTTACCTAAAGAGATTGGATACTTTGCTTATGACGACAACTCCCTGGTAATACACCCGAGCGCTGCTAAACCAAACTCTATAGTGATATTTGACGATATAGCGTGTGAAAAACACGATAACATTCGCAACTACTTTACAATGGGTAGACACAAAGGTATAGACACCTTTTATCTGGGTCAGACATACAGTCGTATACCTAAACAGCTAATCAGAGATAATGCAAACTTTATAGTTTTATTCAAGCAGGATGATATGAATCTTCGTCATGCGTACAATGACCATGTAAATACGGATACAACATTTGAAAAGTTTAAGGGTTTGTGCAGTGAGATCTGGAATAAAGACAGACACGGTTTTGTGGTGATTGATAAGGAACGAGACCTAGATAAGGGGAGGTTCCGATCGGGATTGGACAGTTTCGTTCAGGACTTATAATGGTGCGCATCTACGTATACAATGATATCGGAGAGTTTAGAAAACCTTCGTGTAGGGTAAAGACTCGCATCAAGTCGAACCTCTGCGCGTTCTTCTGCAAAGAGAAGGACAAATTCTGCGGAAACTATTGCAGTAGAGGAGAATCTAAATTTTCAAACAGATGTTGGAGACATAAATTAGTAAGACCTCAAAAACCGGTTGTAGTCCTACTTATGATTTCCTCTAGCGAACGGTTATATAATCGAGACATTTGGTTCAGTTTTCTTACAAAAAGCGAAGAACAAGGAGCTAATTTACAGCTAGTTATCTATCACAAAGATATGTTGAACTGCACGGTAAGACAACCCCAAAATTTCCTGTCAAGGTTCAGACCGTTCCCAGACATCTTTGGTACGACTCTTGAAACAGGTCACGGGGATATTAACTACACACAGATTTATTTAAAAATGCTGGAGTATGGGTGTAAAGTCCCACATGCCAGTAGATGTATAGTGCTAACAGAAAGAAGTATACCGATAAGATCTCCGTTGAAAGTCTACAAAAGAGCGTTACGATCAAAGTGTCACATTTACGTCTCTTACAACGTAGCGTTTGCACCGCAGCCTCCCACCATACCTACTGGTCCAAGAGGCAAACCGTACCCAGCAGTGAATAATTTAGCCCAAGGATTATTTACTGTAGATTTTCTTAAAGCTGCACTACCTACCGTTCCCCTACATTGTTCAACGTTCGGTATTTCGTTAAACAGAGGAGTATATACAGTATCGGATCGCGACTTGCTAAATAAATGGAGAGAGTTTACATCAGCTAATCTGGACGAGTTTTGGTTATTAAATTCCTATATAGTACACAACATAAATAAAAGGAGACCTCTAAAGAAATTGCGTTCTTTTATGGAACATTCAAATGTTAACGATTGCTACACTATAGCCGAGATACCCGAATGGCGAGGTGGATCAAAAAGAACCTATATATTCAAGGACATAAACAAACGGGTGCTCATTCCAGTTTCTGATCTCGCACGTACGTATTACAAGGGACTCGGTGATAGAGTTTCACTCATAGATGTTGTAAGGTACGTTAGAAGACACAAAAAGAGTGCGTTATTTTTCAGACAGGTTGAACTACCGTAAAACAGAGTATTAAAACCGGTATTCGAGAAGAAACTTGCCAGTATCAAACATGAAACGAAACAGTAAGGAGCTGACTCTCAGTGTTGCTCGTCTGAGGGATGCTATCAAGAGAAAGTACAATCGGTTCAAACAAGGGTCAGTAGATAATGAACAGTTGTTGGAAAAACAGTATAAACCAATCATATCCGAGCTTCGAAAACAGTCTTGGACACAATTTGAACCTAAAGAGGAGCCAAAAGAAGAAGAAGAAGAAGACTCATTCAGACCAAATATTGCATCTTCACCTAAACGTGTCAATACGCTCGAAGAAGAAGAGGTATTTGGTGATGATACGCCAACAGTCAGTGAACTACTACAATCACCGTCGGTAGTGCAGGAAGCGTCACAATGGATAAATGAAAACTTTACCGCCCCATTGGCAAAAAAGAATATGCTAAAGTTTATGAAAGACGAGTCGGGGAGTAAGAACAAGATTGACAATATATACGGTCCTAGGATGGTGGAGGATAGACTGATGGTAGGTGACAAGCCGATACAGTTTGAAGATGACGGTAGCATACGTATAGGCAGCACGTCTTACAAAGGGACCGAAGGTCTGTACGAACTACTGTTTAAGAGAGCCCCGAATAGCGATCTGTACTCTGACCACGATTTAACCGTCTACAAAGACATACTCTTAAAAACTAACGCTCATAAAAAAGGTTACAGTAGGAATGGTCACATAAATAGACCCTTTAACTCAATCAAGTACAAAGCCGTGATTGCCGATCTTTTCCCAAAGCAGCTGTATAATGGTAAAGGACTGGTGTCTAAAGACCTAACGACTTCATCCGACATTCGGTACTGGGACGATCCAAACGAGTTGTGTGCTCGTTTACAGTTACTTGTGTCTTCGGCAGAAGCCGGTAATAATGCGCATAAAAACGAGATTTTAAATATTGTTAGTGAGCCGTGTGAAGCTGGTATTATAAAAGGGTTGGGAAACTCGAGATTTAGATCATTGATGAAATGAATGTAGACAAGTTTGGACGTGTCTCTCAGTCGATAGAGTATAAAAAGATACAGAGGTCTACAAAAAATAAGTTGAGACGAATTGAAAGTGACAACAAGGAAAATATTAAACGATTTGCCGCTCAGCTGTTTTACTGGATAAATGCGGCGCACTCGACAAGGCCATCAACAATGGCTCTAGCAGACATTACCAGGACTAAGGATAACTACATTGATTGGACAAAAGTATTTAAAGAACAGTGATTACGCTCACCACCGCTCATTTATACAATGAGTGTTGACAAGTTTGGACGTAACTCTCAGCTGTCTAAGGAGATCCGCACAGGTCCTCCAGGGCATGGTTTTAAGCTAACATCCAATGGAGATTACGATATCACTAATAAACGGTTAGTTAACGTAGCCGAACCAGTAGAGGGTAGTGACGTTGTTACGAGAAAATACTTTGAGACCTACACACCGGTAAACTTGAAAGACAGTTACTCCGTGCAAAATAAAAGAATAGAAAATCTTGCCGATCCCGTTAAGGAGAGTGACGCAGTCAATTTGAAGCTTGTACGGGACCGATGTATCTTGTATGAAGGTAATAATATTCTTGCTAGAAACAAGCGGATAACTCACGTAAAGGATCCCAATGATGAGAGAGATGCAGCGAATAAAAGATATGTAGACGCAGCAACACCTTCCAAAAGCGGTAGTTATTGGGGATTTGGTAGGAAAAGATTGGTTAATGTGGGCGAACCACTTGATGCAGTAACGAAAAAGTTTTTAAAACTAAACTGCCCTATGAAAAGTGAAGATGGGTACAATTTTAACAACGTGCGAGTGTTTAATATTAAAGATCCTACTGAACCAGATGATGCTGTATCTTTAAAGTACTGTCAACAGATGGAAGAACGGTCGGCGAATCTCGTTTCTGATCTTAGGTCACTGGTCAATAGGAACAATATAAAAACTCAAATACATTTTAGAAGATTCGGACGACTACTTTTTTCCCATATTCACGGTGTACAGGGTAGGGGTGTCAACGACGAACAAATGACTGCTGAAAACTATATAAACTGGGACGAGGTCTTTGACGAATCAGTAGATAACTAACGTTTATAAAAGCAAGATGCGATCCCGTAAACCAGCCAGTCGTAAGAAAACCGTCAAAGGGAGCGGTCTCGTTGGTGACATTATTGGAAAGGTTGGCGACGCAGCAAGTACAGTGTTGAACAAAGGTATAGATTTACTACCTTGGGAACTTCACCTGCCTGGTGGATATAGATACTGTGGTCCAGGAACCAGGTTAAGAGAGAGACTAGCTCGTGGGTATCCTGGTATAAACCCTCTAGACGAGGCCTGTAAGGCCCACGATATTGCCTACTCAAAGTACCACGATAATACGAACAGAACGCGTGCTGATAAAGAGTTGGCTGAAAGAGCTTGGAAAAGAGTACAAGCATCTGATTCATCTGTTGGAGAGAAAGCCGCAGCTTGGGCTGTAAGAACAGCGATGAAGGCTAAAGCAAAACTGGGTGGAGGTAAACGTAGGAGTGGTGGTGGTGTGGTCAAACGTAAAAAGACAGTAAAGCGAAACCAGCGTGGAAAAGGGCTTTATCTAAGACCATACCCTGGGTCAGGTACCAAAAAGCAGGGAGCAGGTAAACGAAAAAAGAGGAGTTGCGATAAAAAAAAAACGTCAATACCGATAAAACCTCTAACAAATTACGACCTTCTTCATTACGCCAAGTTTTTAAATATTCCATATTTCAGAGGTGTTTATATGAGGGACGGGCTACCTTCAAGGTCATGGAAAAACGAATCGGCTATTGTTAACCTAGATTCAAAACGTGGTACGGGGACACACTGGGTTGCATACAGAAAACTAGGAAACAGAGTATACTACTTTGACAGTTTCGGAGATCTTCGTCCTCCGGTAGAGTTGATAAAATACTTTGGTCCAGGTATCGCGATAGAGTATAATTACAATAGAAAACAGACTTTTGACTCAGTCGTTTGCGGACACTTGTGCTTGAAGTTTCTCTGTCGACATGTTTTGTCTTAGCGGCCGTGGTTCTGTCCTCACGTGTGACGTGTTTCCAGCCTTAGATATAAGTCGAGGCGAATGGGAAATTTGCTTAGTCGGTTTCACAACCTTCAACTCGATACCCAACATTGAGGAGGGTGTTAACAACAAGTTTCACTACGGTACGAAGGTAATAAGTATTCCGGAAGGATCGTACGAAATTGAACAGATTGAATCCTTCATTTTAAGTAAAATTGACAAGACTGTAGATTTTTCTCTCAAAGCGAATAACAGTACTCTACAATCTGAACTTACCTGCAGTCAAACAGTTTATTTCGATCAACTGGAAACGGTCGGTACACTACTAGGATTCAGTCCAAAGGTGTTGAAAGAGGGTGAAAAGCATTGTTCAGATAGACCAGTCGATATAATTAAAGTAAACACCGTCAGAGTTGAGTGTAATATTGTACGGGGATCCTATGACAACGGATTCGAGGGGCATACGATACACGAGGTAATAATTAAATCGCCACCAGGATTCAAGATATACGATACACCTCAGCACGTGATTTATCTACCTGTAAACACTCAAAAGGTGAATAATATTACCGTGTCGTTTAAAGATCAAGACGGTGATTTGATAAACTTTAGAAACGAGGTTGTGTCTGTGCGTCTACACATCAGAGAACGCAATGGGATTAGTATTTATAGAGGGTCGAGTTAAAGAACATGTCAGAACGTCTAAGACGCTCAGAAGGTTAACATCTCCAAACGTTAAGTTACTGAGATCTTTGGGATTCAAAGTTATCCAAGATGTTGGACATAGAATCACCCGTAATGTACAGTGACATTGTTACTGGTATGGAATTTCATTCTCACAAACCGTACGCTTCATCCACCTTTAACAATAATGACGAAATCAGGATACCTATAAGTCAACAGGATATAATTACAGCACCGTTTGAAAGCACTTTACATGTTACTGGTACTTTGTCTGGTAAAAAGGCAGACGGATCGCCGGCGGTCGTGTCCTTGGTAAACAATGCAATAGTATTTCTATTTGACGATATTCGTTATGAGATTGGGGGTATTGAGATTGACCGGTCAAAAAACGTTGGGATCACGAGTACAATTAAAAACCTACTTTCCATAAAAACGGAGGAAACGTGGAATTTGGAAAATGCGTGCTGGTTCGGACCTGGTAAAAATAAAGAGACCACCTCCTTTTCCTATTCAGTTCCGTTGCGATTGCTCATGGAGTACGCCTAAGATTATAGAAAAATTGTAGTGAATGTAAAACAGGAGCTTATTCTCCTGAGAGCGACTACAGACACCAACGCTGTCATTAGTAAGGATGCAGACAGCTGCAGTCTAAAAATAAACAACGTCTACTGGAGGGTCCCCCACATCACGGTTTCGGACGAGTATCGTCTCAAACTTTACAAAATGGTTGAGAAAGATTTGACGGTTCACGTACCGTTTAGATCCTGGGAAATGCACGAGTATCCAACATTACCACAGACTGACCGTCACAGTTGGACTGTGAAAACATCTACTCAGTTAGAAAAACCCCGATACGTAATTCTAGCTTTTCAAACCGACAGAAAGAATCAGATTAAAAAGGACATGTCTTGTTTTGACGGCTGCTCTTTGCAGAACGTCAAATTATATCTTAACTCGCAATACTTTCCTTACGATAATATACACGGTGATCAGTCAATATTTTACGAAATGTTTACGAGGTTCCAGAGCTCCTACTATGGTCATAGTTCGTATCCTATTGTGGACTTGGAAACGTTTAAAAGTAAAACACCTCTTTACGTCATTGATTGTTCGAAACAAAACGATACAATAAAAACAGGACCCGTCAATATCAGACTTGAATTTGAGACTTCTAAAAATATCCCTGATAAGACCGCTGCCTATTGCCTCATCCTACATGATTCACATTTGATTTACACCTTGCTTACCGGTTCTGTAAAGAGGATGATGTAATACTCGATTATACATACATGATCTCAGCAACCTGTACTCATTTCCAGTTGAGACACGAAGTAGTAAACATCACAAGATGAGTCAAGTGTTTATCGTGTTAAATAATCCCGATCCTACTGAGGGGTTCAGTAGTGATGATGCGACTCTCCTAAGGTTCTACAAGAACGGGGAAAATGTCGATACTGTTTCAGTGTACAGGTACTCCAGAACGATTGATGTATCCGAATACGATAGAGTGGATAATCTAGCTTATGGCTTGTTACCGAATGTCAAACAGAGCGTAAATGAGGATGAATATAGTATAAAGGTTTCTCAGTCGTGCGTTTGTTTTAAACACTCTCTGGATTTGACTAACATCAACACATTGAAGCTATATAGCGACCTGTACGCTAATAAAGCGCTGGAAAGAATTAATCACTTTGATTATGATTCGCCTATTGTGGAAGAAACATCAGAATCTGAATCGAGTGAGGGGGAGGGGGATATGGAGGAATAAAAATTTTAAAATTAACAAGGAGTGGGGGTAAAATTATAAATACGACTTGAAAATAAAGATTTAATTAGTTGAGATAATGGAGCCGACAGGTGAAGACGCACTCCCTACTCGTACAGAATCTCTGGATCTGTTGACCGGTGTATTTTTGAAAACTGTCTACTTTTTGGATGAAGGTCTTAAAAAATCGGTTATTGTAGGGATTTATAAAGAGAGGGATATTAGTCTCGGGTTGTCTTTTAAGGGTCGAAGAGGGTACGTTTACTGGTCGTATGATATTTTCAATCAGTTTGCTGTACACTTTAACGAGATAACTGTAGCGCTCGAAAATAAAACTAAATTCCGTTTAGTGCTCGATAGTGGTCATAGTGTAAAGGTTACGAATGTATTTGGGAAATCTCACGTGTTTCTTTATGATGAAGAACACACTCTGGCGCTAAATTCAAACGAATGGCATCGGTTTATCAACAACCTCCCCATGGTGTACAGGGAGCTACAGGATCTATTTATGAACGAAGTGCTTATACAACAGTACATTAAGAGTCTGATACTCGGTGAAGAACATACAACCACCTTGGTACCTCAAAAGGTGGATCGACTGTTTGACGAGGTGGAATACTATAAACGGTGGCCTAATGGAGGCTGTAGTTGAATTTCAGGCGTTTAAAGACAATACCAATAGGTTTGTAATTAAAGAATTTGCTCTCGTTAACTCGTTAACCCGTATTCACCTTATATTTTCTCCACCTTACAGTAAAACCCTTCTTAACGATAAAACGGGGAGATCGAATCGATGGCTCACTCGCAGTTTTCACAAAATTAAATGGGAACAGGGTGGTATGGCGTACGATGAAGAATACCTGAGACTCTTGTGTAAACCATTCTCCACGCTCTATACTAAGGGTCTGGAGAAGGCAGCCTTTTTGCGGGAATTTCATCCGGATGTGAGGGACTTACCCGGAGGTTCGTACACCGAACCTATTGTAAATAGTTGTATATTGTCACAGCATAACGACTCTGATGTAAAGTGTGCCTTGAGAAACACTCTGCGGGGGTATAAAAGACTGTGCACTAGAAAACAGAAATCATAATTTTGCTAGCAGTCATGGAGAACGTTTGGACAATTATTTCTCGTGAGCCTAAGGGAGTATTGACGAACCAGTTCATCATGCGTTTTGACCGTTTCTTGAACTGGGACGAGCTATCTAAAAACTACGATTTCTCAATTGACCTTTTAAGAATCTATCAACATAGAGTCAATTGGGCTTATATTATAAAAAGAATGACATTCAATGAAGAATTTTTGAGAGAAATGTCTCCTTGGTTCCGGGAGTGCTGGTTCCTTGTGAGCAAACACCAAGTACTCTCTGAATCGTTTATACATGATTTTGCAGACAAGGTAGATTGGGAGAATATTATACTCTATCAGAATGTAAGTTCCAAGTTTTTAGCTGATCATAGTAGATTTGCAGTAGCTGAATAAGGATCCCAGGTGACGTTCGAGTATTTTGTGTGTGTGTGTGTGTGTGTGTGTGTGCGTGTGTTTGTTCTATGGCTGGCCTAATCTCCGTAAGTCCAGGACAAAAAAAAAAAAAGCCTGGGGGAAATTTCCCGACCGCTCTATGGCAGGGCTAAACCCCGTAAGTCCAGGGCAGGTCCAGGCCTAACCTCCCGAGGCTCTATGGCAGGCCTAACCTCCGTAAGTCCAGGGCCCAAGACTCTATGACAGGTCTAACCTCCCAAGGCTCTATGGCAGGCCTAGCCTCCGTAAGTCCAGGGCCTCCTTGAACGTCGCTGGGATTACAAATAAACGTAAAAAAAGATAGAAAATATAACCCGTGTAGACTGATGGAATACATTGAAATGGCTTCTCCAAGTAAAGTGTTCTGTACGGTCTACATTGGGTTAGAAAAAACCCTTTATAAGTTTTCAGGCTTGACTGAGTAAAGTGATGTCTTTACTTACAGAGGGACCCAAAAAAAGTATAAAAATAATACTGGGAGGTAGCAAATTTGTTATGGAGTGGCTACCACCGTAACTTGCGATGGTTGGGGCAAGTTACAATAAACAATAGTGAGACTAGGCCTCCTGGGGATACTCACTATAATAAAAAACGAGCTGAGATCGGTACCTCTTGGGTGGTTATGGAAACCTGATCCTCCCCCTGCGTTCTGCTCATGCGCAAGGTAGGGTGCGCATGAATCCTCCCCCTGCCGTATAAATACGACTGTTTCGGCGTGAATTGGCAGTTGTGGCAAGGATGACGGTTTTTAAGGTAGCATGTCTAGTTACTGTTGTTTGTGTCATCGTGCTTGGATCTCCACCTCAACCCCCATCCACTACGGCTACTACCAACACCTCTACTACCACCACCACCACCACCACTACTACAACCCAGGAGAGCGAGGTAAATAGCTTCTTTTTTTTTAAATATATTTTTGTATAAGTTAGGGACTAGTGTGAATGAACGTGAGGGTGATCGCATCGTGTTTATTTCAGATACGAGGTGGCGCGAGGCGTAGAACCCATGCGTCTGCATTTCCCCTTAATCTCACAAACACTCAGGTAGGTACCATACCGTTATTATTATTATCATTATTAGGGGATTTTCCATGATTGGTATTATAATAATTATTATCTGTAGGCGAGGGTAGAGGTGACCGCTGGGACTTCCACTGGGTCCTCCACTTCCAGAGTCCAACCAATTACAGAGGTGTGTATACCTTATTTATTTAATTAACCTCGTAATATTATCTGTTCAAGTACTTACAGGGTATCATGTTTGACAGGATACCGAGGTCCTGATAGTGACTGTGTCGACCTCAAACGCTCCTGAACAGCCAGAAAGTCCCTCAATACTGACTAGCAGTACCAATAATGTAAGTTTAAATCAATGTTATTTGGTATACCGTAATTTAATTGTTGAACGCCTCACTATGATGATTTTTAATTGTAGATACAAACGCGATTGAGATCACGCCCTCGTGCAGCCAGGTGTCTGTCATGTCAGCAGGAGGCAGGCAAGCAGCCGTTGCGAGAGTACATGCTCAACAGATTTCTAGAGGTAATATATTAATGTTTCTTTACTACTACTACTACTGTTACTAATAGAGTGGATCAATTCATATTTTGTTTTACTGTTTAGCAACATTGCGGGTGCGAGAATGGAGGTTCGGAAGAGTCGCTGCAGGCGGTCCTTCATGCCCGGAGGGACCTCAGGGAGTTGCTGTGGGTTTAAAATCACCTCCTAGAGGACACTGCCGAGTCCGACGCCTTCGATCTGGCACCCTCAATATGGCACTTTATGAGGAACACCCTGGAGAGCCTCTTGGTCCACGTGGGCGAGATGATGGAGAGGGCTGACCCCCGTCCAGACGTTGAAGAGGTCGATGAGTCCATCGATCCCCAGCGGGTCCAATGCTGGGTATGCTTTTCAAGACTGCCAGCCGTTGCATTCATCTCATGTGGACATATGCTATGCCGATACTGTGCCTCAAGGCTGTTTCGCTGTCCAATATGCAGGACACCAATAGTTGGGCGACTGAACATATTTCTGTGAGTAGTTTTTTTTAAATACAGAAAATGATTACCAGAGAGCGTGTTTTATTTAATATC
>JAQJVL010007588.1:0-23276 GCA_035578905.1 Stictocephala bisonia
AAAAAAACATTTACTGCATTGATTAATTTTGAATTAAAACCTGATATCTGCATAGTGTATGGCGTATTGATATTTAAATTTAGCGTCGGAACTAGTGGCGCAGTATTTTGTAACCCAGCTACTTAGGAACACAGTGATGTGAAGATTGTAGGGATGTTGTGTAGGGAAGAGAACTTAGGTTGTCACTAGTTGAATATCAGACCAATACTAAGTGGTTCGGATTCCACGTAAAACTGTAGCTCCTTTAGTTGCCCTTTCTATTTAATCACAACAATGATTAATTTAAACGTACATTGACGACATTTACTTCGTCGAATAGCCATTTAATTGCTATTCCTTCTATCAATAAATGGCTCTTTCAAAGGAAAAGCCGATCTTAGTTGGCAACTATAAAATATACATTGTGAGTATATTTTAAATTTAAACATATTCGTTAAAGAAACCGATTGAGATAAAATAGATATAGAATACAAATAGATATAACATAAAACGGCAGCAATTTTAGCAATCTTATCAATTCCTCCCCCACAAAATACACTTTTTTCAATTAGTAGATAACTATAAAAATACGAAACATATGGTAAATAAACAAAAGTAAGTTTTATAAAAGGGCATAAAACATGTAAATAAATGTAAATTGGAGATGGAAGATATGGGCACAGCATTTCTGATAAATTATTCATTGGAATAGTTTATAAAAAAAACCCCCAGACAAGTGCCAGACGATCTGCCAGAATAAGAGGCCACTTGGAAATTTGTTTTGTTTCTCTTTACCCATAAATTACGGTGGTCTATTGGAAAAGCATAATCTAATATTTTGACGGCTAACCAAATCACTTAAACAAATAAATTTTATATAGTATATTGAAATGTTTATTCTTTTTTAAACGTTCGACATTTTTTATGTACTCAATTGTAGAACCAAGAGTGAGAAATTCTTTCGAAAATAGGGGATGAGGTATAGTGCGAGGTAGGTGACCATGCGTCTGAAGTCTAATGAAGAATATAATGTCTTGCCATATATATTAAGGTCTTTAAGCTATAGATTGATATGCCATATCTACATAGGATTTTAATTTATTTACATTTACATCATTGTTCAATATTCATTGTGATATTGTTATTATTCATTGTTATTTGAATACTAAATTGCCATTGAACTTAATCGTTCTAAACTTAATTCGTTGGTGTTCATCAAACCAACTAATAGTCACTGCTGCTGATAGCGTTATGGGCAGTTGATGCTACTTTTAGCATGCGGCCCACAGTTTGCTTAGTTTCTATGACAAATGTTAAATGTTATTACACACTGGTGAAAGAGTGGTTCTCTACTTCATTTCTACCACTCAGTGTATCTCCATCGCACCGGTGCTTTCAGAAGATCTCAATCTACGCGACTTATCTATATAATTCACATCACCATTAACAACTTCGCCTTTATCAGATAAAATTGATTAAATATTATAGGAAAAGTGAACATTATGGAACTAATCATGAAATGTCTCTCATAATAAATTAATCTTTTATTAAGACAGTTTTTCAAAGTGGTCCAAACATTAGGTTCGAGTAGTAAGTCAATTGGCCATTTGGTCATGGTTTTATTTTATTATGGATACCATGGCATCAGAGCCAGTTCTGTACAACATAGCTTCTCTGGATATAAGACGCAAAGAGTCACTTATCAGAGAGTTTAAAAAAAATCCTATCTACTTCGAATTTCCCCATTTATCCAAATATCCCACAACGGGCATTGCACTAATTAGCTTCCCAGTTAATCTCTAACGAATTCACCAAAAACCAACTGGGCGTTAACTTGAAATATGTTTGACGATCGAAACCAGTTTCTGGTATCAGAAACTAAGACCATCATCGGTGGAATGAACCTTCCCCGTAAGAAATGGACTTTGTTTGAACGCTCTCACAAGAGTTTAAGAAGATTAAACTACTGGAAATATAAGTGGGAAATGGCAAATGATTGCAAGTCATGTGATTGCGGACTCGAAAGTCAAACTATGGATCACATAGTTAATGAGTACGACGGTCGGCAATTCACTAGTTGAACAAAGTTCATGCACAGGCCTGCAGGCCTACATATGTTAACTGACGAGTGAAGAAAAAAAATATTTTTACTCACGCTTAAATTCACAATATCAAAAAATTGAGGTTATAAAACAGGCGCATTCAAAGAACTGAAACGTGGCAACAATGGAAACTTGGAAACAAAGGCGTTGCCATTATTTCAGGTGGATTACATTGTCACGTTGTTTGATAATCCAGGTCCGGAAGACCAAAATAATTAATAATTCAGGTCCGGAGGACCAAAATATTTGATAATCCAGGACCGGAGGACCAAAATGTTTGATAGAGGGTGAGACCACTAAAAAAAGTCAGGAATGAGATAGATAAATTGTTTTTTAATTAGCATAATACGTGTTGGTACATATATAGTACAAGTAAACGTCACACAACACAAATTTATTACAATATAAGCACAAAATGCACAAATATATTACAATACAAGCACAAAATGCACAAATATTATGGTGATCGATTGTAATATATTTGTGCATTTTGTGCTTATATTGTAATAAATTTGTGTTTTGTGACGTTTACTTGTACTGTATAGATAAATTAAAAGAAAGCCGGCCTAGGTTGATAGTTTCGTTTTATTTTACAAATTTTCATTGAATGTATCTAATGGAAATGTTAAACGGTTATACAATTTTATAAAACGATAGTACAATTATTAATGATTGATACATAATTTTGCTTCACCATAAAGAATTTGTGTACTGTATCTGTTTCAGACGCTTCTTTAGACTATAGACTTCACACACTTAACACAGTCTTGAAAATATACGATTAAGTGTAATGTGATGAGAATTGGGTTATTATGATTTAATTTAAACGAGTAAAAAATTAGAACTTATACAATTTAGTGTTGAAAATAAAAGAGAAATATGAAATGTGATAGAGAGGTTGTAACGAGATGAGGAGATTGAGAGAATGGACATGAATGATGAATAATGTAACAATGGGTAGCACAGCCTTTATGATTGATGGGTCTGGTTTGTATATTAAAAACTAAGAACATGTATAGTATATACAATTATGTTAAGTGAATGTGATATGAGAGCGTAACAAAATGAATTGAACTAACAAAATTTGAACAATAAAATCATCATTAATATAAATCCTAAACACACGCCATTGGTCTTAGCATTCCCAAACTCCTCGTGGATTCAGCATCAGCTGCTAGAGCGCTCTGAAGTCAAGTCGGAACAGTCGTTAAAGAAAAGCTAGTTTTCAACCGGAGAAGCAGGTGATGAATGGTTACGGGACATGGACTTATTCTGTCGAGGAGGTCAATATTTAAACAGTAAGACACGTATATTTCGTAAATTTTTTTAAATTTAAATGTTATTAGTAGTGAATTGTTAGGCGAGCCAGGCTCACTTTGACCTTTGGACCCAAGATGGCGGCGCAGTGGTACCAACCCTCCCCCCCTCTCCCCCCAAATTTCCCTCAAATTCCCAGATTTCCCCCAAATTACCCTCAAATTTCCCTCAAATTCCCGAATTACCCTCAAATTTCCCTCAAATTACCCATTTTCCCTCACATTTCCCCCGAATTACCCTCAAATTTCCCTCAAATTACCCATTTTCCCTCACATTTCCCCCAAATTACCCTCAAATTTCCCTCAAAATACCCAATTTCCCACACATTTCCCCCAAATTACCCTCAAATTTCCCTCAAAATACCCAATTTCCCACACATTTCCCCCAAATTACCCTCAAATTTCCCTCAAAATACCCAATTTCCCACACATTTCCCCCAAATTACCCTCAAATTTCCCTCAAATTACCCATTTTCCCTCAAATTCCCAAAAAACCCTCACATTTCCCCTCAAATTACCCGATTTCCCTCCAAATTCCCTTGTTAGACTATATAAAATGAACTTTTTTTGTCCAATATGGCGTCTTTTTCCATGATATACTATATAAAATTCACTTTTTTTGTCCAATATGCCATGTTATACTATATAAAATGCACTTTTTTGTCCAATATGCCATGATATACTATATAAAATGAACTTTTTTGTCCAATATGCCATGTTAGACTATATAAAATGAACTTTTTTGTCCAATATGCCATGTTAGACTATATAAAATGGACTTTTTTTGTCCAATATGCCATGTTAGACTATATAAAATGAACTTTTTTGTCCAATATGGCGTCTTTCCCTCCCGCGCCAACTCACACACCGTGGGAAAATTCCCTTCCCAAAATTCCCTTATCCAATATGACGGTCACTATAATAAACACTATGACAAACGGATCCAATATGGCGTCTTTCCCACCCAAAATTCCCTCTTCCTTATCCAATATGGCGTGTACTTCCGGCGACCGTCAGCTAACACGTCGTCTGCTGGTCGGGCACGCATGCGCCCCTTGTTACTCTACTCATATATACAAACTATAACAAATTAATATTTCATACACTATAATAAAATTAATATTTCATATACTCTATGTGCTCAACCCGATCGCAGCGCCCCTAGCGGCAAAACTTAGCGCATCCTTTCGGAAACATGACACCTTCGGAAGGGAAGTCCCCGTGGGAAAATTCCCTCCCTCAAATTCGGTCTTTATACTATAAAAAATGCACTCTTAACCTTTCCCATCTCATACTATATAAAATGCAAAAGATGGTGACCATTTACATATGTACTATATAAAATGCTTTCGTGTACTTCCGACAACCGTCGGCTACCTTCGTACACGTCGTCTGCTGGTCTGACGCACACCCAAATACCACGCTCTGATTGGTTACCTCCTTACTTTACAAGTAATATTTCTCACACGTACTGTTAGACTACTTATTTAATTTAATTTTTCTCAAATTTTAACAAATACACAGTTAACATACGCTCTTAGCTTTGGGTACTCATCCACGGCTTCCTACACTGTCACCTACCTATACTTATCTATCTAATCATCCTCAAGCCCCTACTTAACACTCCAGGCAGGTAATACACGTTTTTAATTAATTATTTATTCAAAAATGAAGGGACAATTCTTTTTATTTAATCTGTTTATAATTTGTAATACACTGTTATCCTATCCATTTTAATTAATTTTTTATTTTATATTAAATACACAGTTAACATACGCTCTTACCTTCAACTACCATCCACTTCTGGATACCTTTGTATTAACCCGACATCCTTTAAACCTAATACGCTAGCTTAACGCTCTTACACTAGAGCCCTCATGCCTAACCGAACTATCCAACTGTACTTACAAAGTCTACTCACTGGCAGTCCAAGAGTTCTCGCGCAACACAAGCTGACCTTTGAGGTCAGTGTTATATTGATTGCTATTTTAATTGGCACCGCATGGACACTCCACATGTTTATCAACCACATGCTAACCCAAGAGGTCAAGTTTTGTGATATCAGTCTGAGGTCAGTTTTATATTGTTTCCTATTAAAATATAAAGTGTTTGGTTTCAAATATACAGATTTTACTTAACCTACCAATTGAACAAGTTTCAAACATGTATGACCTGGCAACCTTACCATATTTCGTCTATTATTAAACAAAACGAAAGAATTATTGGTATTATAGTCCCGTACTTTAAAAAAAGAGAGCAATAATAATTTATTTACACACTACGTTTTATTCAGTAAAATCAATTGATATTCTTGTTATTACCAATTATCATACGTAATACATAGAACCTTTTACAATAATTTATGCTTTATATTTAAATTATTACGAGTAAACTTAATTTTAACAAAGTTTTATCAATTTGTTTTGTTGTAAATTCCATAATTTATAAAAATGCTAACACATTACATGTGTAATAATGAGAGATCGTACATCAAATTATACCGTATTTTCTAAAGTTTTTATAGTTTAGGTAGGATTTTAAACAATATGTATAGCATTTATAACCGAATTATTGTATGTTAACCAACCTAAACTTACAAATAACAATTATTATATCCACAAACACATGATAAATGAAGTGTAATAACCTCAAACACAAGATAATTCCTCACACTTTATATACACCATAGCAATACACTATTTACTGTATTTGAGACGTTAATCGTAGAGGTATGAGTCTTGAATGAATGTAGTCTTTGTTACTAACTAAGGCTGCTGGACCCTTTGATATATCATCTATTAACAACACAATAGTCAGAGAAACTATGACATGGAACCCAAACCCCTTAAAATTTAGTTAAAATGTCCATAAATAGGGTTATTTGTGTACAAAATATGTTATAATTCCCTAAAAGCATTAAAATACAGTGTCATAACAACGATATTTGTCCTAAACATTAAAAATTCCTTTAAAATACTCTTATAGAACCCCAGTTTGAGCTCAAAACAACGTACAAAACTGATGTAACACTTGTAAATTAATTGTTTAACCTACATAGCTATTTAGTTGACTCCAAACATTTGACAAAGTGTAAGTACCCAATATGAATAAATTCTCTATAATGTTCACATTTTAAGCTTGATTTTAACAAAACCTGGTGCTATTGATTCTTTGCACATTAACAAATAAACAAATAGTTAGTTGAAACGTCTCTGTTGTAGAAACCGTGGTATTAACAGTGAAAGTTTGGTTTCTTTTGACTATAATATACTCGATCTGAAAATGTATATACACCACTCCCAAAGACCAAAACACATGAAGAACCTAGAACATACAACACCCTTGATAGATCACCTTCCTATTCATCACATAAGGCCCTTGTTTGTCCACCCAGCTATTCTATGAAATTAAGTGGCAGAGAGGACTTTATAGCCCTAAATTCGCCTTATAAAGTAACAATAAAGTAGTTTTCATGTAATTTCCATCCAAAATACATATACAAACTACCTACCAAGCACTAATATCCTTCTATCCAGTAGTAAGACTCATGATTTACCCTACACACAGACATCTTTATAGGTCAGTTACATTCACAAAACATAAGACTATTGACAGACAACCTACTGTACATACAAGACGTACCATACACTCTACATAGAAGACGTTTGATTATCCACTCACATGACTTAATATACCATCATACTACCATGAAATTAGTCCTATTGACATACCCCTACCTATCCAATATACGTACCACACACCGTACATACAAGACTTATGTTTACCCACACACATACTAATCAAACAAGACTCATGATTGACCATCCATCTCCGTAACATTCATGGATGACCACCTAACCATACATACGTACACCATAAAACCATGACTTAACAGTCCACACGCCTACTCAAAACACATCACCTCTGATAGATAATCCACCTAAACACTACATAAAACCTATGATTGACACTCAACATTCATGGATGACCACCTAACCATACATACGTACACCATAAAACCATGACTTAACAGTCCACACGCCTACTCAAAACACAACACCTCTGATAGATAATCCACCTAAACACTACATAAAACCTATGATTGACACTCAACATTCATGGATGACCACCTAACCATACATACGTACACCATAAAACCATGACTTAACAGTCCACACGCCTACTCAAAACACAACACCTCTGATAGATAATCCACCTAAACACTACATAAAACCTATGATTGACACTCAACATTCATGGATGACCACCTAACCATACATACGTACACCATAAAACCATGACTTAACAGTCCACACGCCTACTCAAAACACAACACCTCTGATAGATAATCCACCTAAACACTACATAAAACCTATGATTGACACTCAACATTCATGGATGACCACCTAACCATACATACATACACCATAAAACCATGACTTAACAGTCCACACGCCTACTCAAAACACAACACCTCTGATAGATAATCCACCTAAACACTACATAAAACCTATGATTGACACTCAACATTCATGGATGACCACCTAACCATACATACGTACACCATAAAACCATGACTTAACAGTCCACACGCCTACTCAAAACACAACACCTCTGATAGATAATCCACCTAAACACTACATAAAACCTATGATTGACACTCAACATTCATGGATGACCACCTAACCATACATACGTACACCATAAAACCATGACTTAACAGTCCACACGCCTACTCAAAACACAACACCTCTGATAGATAATCCACCTAAACACTACATAAAACCTATGATTGACACTCAACATTCATGGATGACCACCTAACCATACATACGTACACCATAAAACCATGACTTAACAGTCCACACGCCTACTCAAAACACAACACCTCTGATAGATAATCCACCTAAACACTACATAAAACCTATGATTAACACTCAACATTCATGGATGACCACCTAACCATACATACGTACACCATAAAACCATGACTTAACAGTCCACACACCTACTCAAAACACAACACCTCTGATAGATAATCCACCTAAACACTACATAAAACCTATGATTAACACTCAACATTCATGGATGACCACCTAACCATACATACGTACACCATAAAACCATGACTTAACAGTCCACACGCCTACTCAAAACACAACACCTCTGATAGATAATCCACCTAAACACTACATAAAACCTATGATTAACACTCAACATTCATGGATGACCACCTAACCATACATACGTACACCATAAAACCATGACTTAACAGTCCACACGCCTACTCAAAACACAACACCTCTGATAGATAATCCACCTAAACACTACATAAAACCTATGATTGACACTCAACATTCATGGATGACCACCTAACCATACATACGTACACCATAAAACCATGACTTAACAGTCCACACGCCTACTCAAAACACAACACCTCTGATAGATAATCCACCTAAACACTACATAAAACCTATGATTGACACTCAACATTCATGGATGACCACCTAACCATACATACGTACACCATAAAACCATGACTTAACAGTCCACACGCCTACTCAAAACACATCACCTCTGATAGATAATCCACCTAAACACTACATAAAACCTATGATTGACACTCAACATTCATGGATGACCACCTACCATACATACGTACACCATAAAATCATGACTTAACAGTCCACCCGCCTACCTCTGCACACACAATTCCTTAGGACACACCCTCCTCCCACCACTCATCCTACAGACAAATCTCCTTAAGAACTACCCATCCACCATAAAAACACTATTGCTTCATATAATCATGTTTCAAAATAACATTATTACACTGTAAGATAGGTTTAATATAGCTAAAGACCTAAAGTGTTTCCTAAAATTCTGTTTTCTCTAGAAATATGAGAGTCGTTGGTCGAAAACATCCAAACTAAACATAGAAAATAAGAATCAACTAGTAGTTTCATAGAAATTCTGCTATACAACTAAAAAAAATATGAGAAAAAATTAGGTTTAAAAACAATGAACACAGAAAAAATTAGGTTTAAAAACAATGAACACAGAAAAAATTAGGTTTAAAAACAATGAACACAGAAAAAATTAGGTTTAAAAACAATGAGAACAGAAAAAATTAGGTTAAAAAAAATGAACATAGAAAAAGTTAGGTTAAAAAAAAAATGAACACAGAAAAAGTTAGGTTAAAAAAATGAACATAGAAAAAGTTAGGTTAGCAAACATCAGAAAAGTAAGTCTAGCAAACAACCGAAAGGTTGATTGCTATCCTTACTTTTCCGAAAAGTTGTTAAAATTAACAAAAGTCATAAAATGTCCACATTTTATGAGTTTTGTTAATTTTAACTGAACTTTTCTGATGTTTGCTAACCTAACTTTTTCTATGTTCATTTTTTTAACCTAACTTTTTCTGTGTTCATTTTTTTTTAACCTAACTTTTTCTATGTTCATTTTTTTTAACCTAATTTTTTCTGTTCTCATTGTTTTTAAACCTAATTTTTTCTGTGTTCATTGTTTTTAAACCTAATTTTTTCTGTGTTCATTGTTTTTAAACCTAATTTTTTCTGTGTTCATTGTTTTTAAACCTAATTTTTTCTCATATTTTTTTTAGTTGTATAGCAGAATTTCTATGAAACTACTAGTTGATTCTTATTTTCTATGTTTAGTTTGGATGTTTTCGACCAACGACTCTCATATTTCTAGAGAAAACAGAATTTTAGGAAACACTTTAGGTCTTTAGCTATATTAAACCTATCTTACAGTGTAATAATGTTATTTTGAAACATGATTATATGAAGCAATAGTGTTTTTATGGTGGATGGGTAGTTCTTAAGGAGATTTGTCTGTAGGATGAGTGGTGGGAGGAGGGTGTGTCCTAAGGAATTGTGTGTGCAGAGGTAGGCGGGTGGACTGTTAAGTCATGATTTTATGGTGTACGTATGTATGGTAGGTGGTCATCCATGAATGTTGAGTGTCAATCATAGGTTTTATGTAGTGTTTAGGTGGATTATCTATCAGAGGTGATGTGTTTTGAGTAGGCGTGTGGACTGTTAAGTCATGGTTTTATGGTGTACGTATGTATGGTTAGGTGGTCATCCATGAATGTTGAGTGTCAATCATAGGTTTTATGTAGTGTTTAGGTGGATTATCTATCAGAGGTGTTGTGTTTTGAGTAGGCGTGTGGACTGTTAAGTCATGGTTTTATGGTGTACGTATGTATGGTTAGGTGGTCATCCATGAATGTTGAGTGTCAATCATAGGTTTTATGTAGTGTTTAGGTGGATTATCTATCAGAGGTGTTGTGTTTTGAGTAGGCGTGTGGACTGTTAAGTCATGGTTTTATGGTGTACGTATGTATGGTTAGGTGGTCATCCATGAATGTTGAGTGTTAATCATAGGTTTTATGTAGTGTTTAGGTGGATTATCTATCAGAGGTGTTGTGTTTTGAGTAGGTGTGTGGACTGTTAAGTCATGGTTTTATGGTGTACGTATGTATGGTTAGGTGGTCATCCATGAATGTTGAGTGTTAATCATAGGTTTTATGTAGTGTTTAGGTGGATTATCTATCAGAGGTGTTGTGTTTTGAGTAGGCGTGTGGACTGTTAAGTCATGGTTTTATGGTGTACGTATGTATGGTTAGGTGGTCATCCATGAATGTTGAGTGTCAATCATAGGTTTTATGTAGTGTTTAGGTGGATTATCTATCAGAGGTGTTGTGTTTTGAGTAGGCGTGTGGACTGTTAAGTCATGGTTTTATGGTGTACGTATGTATGGTTAGGTGGTCATCCATGAATGTTGAGTGTCAATCATAGGTTTTATGTAGTGTTTAGGTGGATTATCTATCAGAGGTGTTGTGTTTTGAGTAGGCGTGTGGACTGTTAAGTCATGGTTTTATGGTGTACGTATGTATGGTTAGGTGGTCATCCATGAATGTTGAGTGTCAATCATAGGTTTTATGTAGTGTTTAGGTGGATTATCTATCAGAGGTGTTGTGTTTTGAGTAGGCGTGTGGACTGTTAAGTCATGGTTTTATGGTGTACGTATGTATGGTTAGGTGGTCATCCATGAATGTTGAGTGTCAATCATAGGTTTTATGTAGTGTTTAGGTGGATTATCTATCAGAGGTGTTGTGTTTTGAGTAGGCGTGTGGACTGTTAAGTCATGGTTTTATGGTGTATGTATGTATGGTTAGGTGGTCATCCATGAATGTTGAGTGTCAATCATAGGTTTTATGTAGTGTTTAGGTGGATTATCTATCAGAGGTGTTGTGTTTTGAGTAGGCGTGTGGACTGTTAAGTCATGGTTTTATGGTGTACGTATGTATGGTTAGGTGGTCATCCATGAATGTTGAGTGTCAATCATAGGTTTTATGTAGTGTTTAGGTGGATTATCTATCAGAGGTGTTGTGTTTTGAGTAGGCGTGTGGACTGTTAAGTCATGGTTTTATGGTGTACGTATGTATGGTTAGGTGGTCATCCATGAATGTTGAGTGTCAATCATAGGTTTTATGTAGTGTTTAGGTGGATTATCTATCAGAGGTGTTGTGTTTTGAGTAGGCGTGTGGACTGTTAAGTCATGGTTTTATGGTGTACGTATGTATGGTTAGGTGGTCATCCATGAATGTTGAGTGTCAATCATAGGTTTTATGTAGTGTTTAGGTGGATTATCTATCAGAGGTGATGTGTTTTGAGTAGGCGTGTGGACTGTTAAGTCATGGTTTTATGGTGTACGTATGTATGGTTAGGTGGTCATCCATGAATGTTACGGAGATGGATGGTCAATCATGAGTCTTGTTTGATTAGTATGTGTGTGGGTAAACATAAGTCTTGTATGTACGGTGTGTGGTACGTATATTGGATAGGTAGGGGTATGTCAATAGGACTAATTTCATGGTAGTATGATGGTATATTAAGTCATGTGAGTGGATAATCAAACGTCTTCTATGTAGAGTGTATGGTACGTCTTGTATGTACAGTAGGTTGTCTGTCAATAGTCTTATGTTTTGTGAATGTAACTGACCTATAAAGATGTCTGTGTGTAGGGTAAATCATGAGTCTTACTACTGGATAGAAGGATATTAGTGCTTGGTAGGTAGTTTGTATATGTATTTTGGATGGAAATTACATGAAAACTACTTTATTGTTACTTTATAAGGCGAATTTAGGGCTATAAAGTCCTCTCTGCCACTTAATTTCATAGAATAGCTGGGTGGACAAACAAGGGCCTTATGTGATGAATAGGAAGGTGATCTATCAAGGGTGTTGTATGTTCTAGGTTCTTCATGTGTTTTGGTCTTTGGGAGTGGTGTATATACATTTTCAGATCGAGTATATTATAGTCAAAAGAAACCAAACTTTCACTGTTAATACCACGGTTTCTACAACAGAGACGTTTCAACTAACTATTTGTTTATTTGTTAATGTGCAAAGAATCAATAGCACCAGGTTTTGTTAAAATCAAGCTTAAAATGTGAACATTATAGAGAATTTATTCATATTGGGTACTTACACTTTGTCAAATGTTTGGAGTCAACTAAATAGCTATGTAGGTTAAACAATTAATTTACAAGTGTTACATCAGTTTTGTACGTTGTTTTGAGCTCAAACTGGGGTTCTATAAGAGTATTTTAAAGGAATTTTTAATGTTTAGGACAAATATCGTTGTTATGACACTGTATTTTAATGCTTTTAGGGAATTATAACATATTTTGTACACAAATAACCCTATTTATGGACATTTTAACTAAATTTTAAGGGGTTTGGGTTCCATGTCATAGTTTCTCTGACTATTGTGTTGTTAATAGATGATATATCAAAGGGTCCAGCAGCCTTAGTTAGTAACAAAGACTACATTCATTCAAGACTCATACCTCTACGATTAACGTCTCAAATACAGTAAATAGTGTATTGCTATGGTGTATATAAAGTGTGAGGAATTATCTTGTGTTTGAGGTTATTACACTTCATTTATCATGTGTTTGTGGATATAATAATTGTTATTTGTAAGTTTAGGTTGGTTAACATACAATAATTCGGTTATAAATGCTATACATATTGTTTAAAATCCTACCTAAACTATAAAAACTTTAGAAAATACGGTATAATTTGATGTACGATCTCTCATTATTACACATGTAATGTGTTAGCATTTTTATAAATTATGGAATTTACAACAAAACAAATTGATAAAACTTTGTTAAAATTAAGTTTACTCGTAATAATTTAAATATAAAGCATAAATTATTGTAAAAGGTTCTATGTATTACGTATGATAATTGGTAATAACAAGAATATCAATTGATTTTACTGAATAAAACGTAGTGTGTAAATAAATTATTATTGCTCTCTTTTTTTAAAGTACGGGACTATAATACCAATAATTCTTTCGTTTTGTTTAATAATAGACGAAATATGGTAAGGTTGCCAGGTCATACATGTTTGAAACTTGTTCAATTGGTAGGTTAAGTAAAATCTGTATATTTGAAACCAAACACTTTATATTTTAATAGGAAACAATATAAAACTGACCTCAGACTGATATCACAAAACTTGACCTCTTGGGTTAGCATGTGGTTGATAAACATGTGGAGTGTCCATGCGGTGCCAATTAAAATAGCAATCAATATAACACTGACCTCAAAGGTCAGCTTGTGTTGCGCGAGAACTCTTGGACTGCCAGTGAGTAGACTTTGTAAGTACAGTTGGATAGTTCGGTTAGGCATGAGGGCTCTAGTGTAAGAGCGTTAAGCTAGCGTATTAGGTTTAAAGGATGTCGGGTTAATACAAAGGTATCCAGAAGTGGATGGTAGTTGAAGGTAAGAGCGTATGTTAACTGTGTATTTAATATAAAATAAAAAATTAATTAAAATGGATAGGATAACAGTGTATTACAAATTATAAACAGATTAAATAAAAAGAATTGTCCCTTCATTTTTGAATAAATAATTAATTAAAAACGTGTATTACCTGCCTGGAGTGTTAAGTAGGGGCTTGAGGATGATTAGATAGATAAGTATAGGTAGGTGACAGTGTAGGAAGCCGTGGATGAGTACCCAAAGCTAAGAGCGTATGTTAACTGTGTATTTGTTAAAATTTGAGAAAAATTAAATTAAATAAGTAGTCTAACAGTACGTGTGAGAAATATTACTTGTAAAGTAAGGAGGTAACCAATCAGAGCGTGGTATTTGGGTGTGCGTCAGACCAGCAGACGACGTGTACGAAGGTAGCCGACGGTTGTCGGAAGTACACGAAAGCATTTTATATAGTACATATGTAAATGGTCACCATCTTTTGCATTTTATATAGTATGAGATGGGAAAGGTTAAGAGTGCATTTTTTATAGTATAAAGACCGAATTTGAGGGAGGGAATTTTCCCACGGGGACTTCCCTTCCGAAGGTGTCATGTTTCCGAAAGGATGCGCTAAGTTTTGCCGCTAGGGGCGCTGCGATCGGGTTGAGCACATAGAGTATATGAAATATTAATTTTATTATAGTGTATGAAATATTAATTTGTTATAGTTTGTATATATGAGTAGAGTAACAAGGGGCGCATGCGTGCCCGACCAGCAGACGACGTGTTAGCTGACGGTCGCCGGAAGTACACGCCATATTGGATAAGGAAGAGGGAATTTTGGGTGGGAAAGACGCCATATTGGATCCGTTTGTCATAGTGTTTATTATAGTGACCGTCATATTGGATAAGGGAATTTTGGGAAGGGAATTTTCCCACGGTGTGTGAGTTGGCGCGGGAGGGAAAGACGCCATATTGGACAAAAAAGTTCATTTTATATAGTCTAACATGGCATATTGGACAAAAAAAGTCCATTTTATATAGTCTAACATGGCATATTGGACAAAAAAGTTCATTTTATATAGTCTAACATGGCATATTGGACAAAAAAGTTCATTTTATATAGTATATCATGGCATATTGGACAAAAAAGTGCATTTTATATAGTATAACATGGCATATTGGACAAAAAAAGTGAATTTTATATAGTATATCATGGAAAAAGACGCCATATTGGACAAAAAAAGTTCATTTTATATAGTCTAACAAGGGAATTTGGAGGGAAATCGGGTAATTTGAGGGGAAATGTGAGGGTTTTTTGGGAATTTGAGGGAAAATGGGTAATTTGAGGGAAATTTGAGGGTAATTTGGGGGAAATGTGTGGGAAATTGGGTATTTTGAGGGAAATTTGAGGGTAATTTGGGGGAAATGTGTGGGAAATTGGGTATTTTGAGGGAAATTTGAGGGTAATTTGGGGGAAATGTGTGGGAAATTGGGTATTTTGAGGGAAATTTGAGGGTAATTTGGGGGAAATGTGAGGGAAAATGGGTAATTTGAGGGAAATTTGAGGGTAATTCGGGGGAAATGTGAGGGAAAATGGGTAATTTGAGGGAAATTTGAGGGTAATTCGGGAATTTGAGGGAAATTTGAGGGTAATTTGGGGGAAATCTGGGAATTTGAGGGAAATTTGGGGGGAGAGGGGGGGAGGGTTGGTACCACTGCGCCGCCATCTTGGGTCCAAAGGTCAAAGTGAGCCTGGCTCGCCTAACAATTCACTACTGTTATTGATGAAACTACTTTTTAATTCCTATTTCTTATAAATTGGTTGCTGACTCGGGAAACCATACACCATATATATTTGAGGATTAGGGATGTTTTTCTTCGTTTGAAGAAGAGTGAGTCACAGACGTGCGTTCAGTTCTGAAAAGTATCTAACGTGTTCGCCTGTTTCTGAGTAGAGAAAACTTTTTACAGATCTACTTCACTTGCCATGATCCGTAAACTTATGCGTGAACTTATTTTTACGCGTAAACAGGCAAAAGTAACGACCGTCAGCCGTTCAGCTCAGTCGGGGAATTGAACGTCGGACCTTTTACTCTGCAGTCACTGGAGCAACAACGTAGCGTAGTAGTGTTCCCACGAAGTGGTCGTTTGTTGAAATCTATGAATAAAACAACTTGTTAAAATCAGATTCCTGGACGAGAAAGGACTCCAGCTTGTAAACCACGACGTGGAAAACCCACGATACTGAGTCTCACAAAGAATGATGCCACCTCGGCGTTTCCACTGTTCTTTCTATTTCCTACTGGCAGTTACGCTAAGACAGTGTAATAATTTGTATACTTGAGTATATACTAACTACTAGGGGACACCCCTGCACACTTCGCATGCCAATCCCGACGCTCGCATTCGCACCCGACATCACTAATTATTATTCTCAACCTCATTGATGCATTAAGAGAGATTGATCTTCAGCTGTTCAACAAAAACAAATGAAATGAACACGTTTTAAATATGGAGCAAAGTTTTGACTGAGATACTGTAAATAAATTTTAATATCATGATTTTACGTTGCACAGTTAATAATTTGTAGTCAAAAGTTACTAATCGAGCGTCGGGATTGGCATGCGAAGCGTGCAGGGGTCTCCACTAGTATATTTATATAATTAAGTTGAATAAGCAAATTAATATCGTTAATAATCAACAACAAACTGAACAATAATAAATCTAATGAAAATCAGAATCAGTTTTTATATACTTAGAATACTTAATTTGATATAATTTATAGTAACTAACAAAATGTCTAAATTTTCGGTTATTAAAAAAAAAGTATTGATAGTCTGAATGCAGTAGAGAGTCACCTTATTTTCAGATCTGTTGACATAATATTTTCACACAGTTAAGAACATAGATTTCATAATTAAAACAGTACTGCAATACATTTTCACATTGTCATATTGTGTATGCATGAGTGCAACAGTAGCTAGCTATAAGCACACGGGTCAGTAGTAACTAGCTATGTTGTTACTCTAATCTCCGAAATATCTGAACACAGCATTTATGAAAATTACCATTAAATTCCTAAGAGGGGGACGTTTGATATCAGTTTACATGGTTGAGTTTACAAATAAAGTGGGTTTAAAATTCATATCCTCTAAAACGTGTTTTGTTAGACTACTCCTACTGTGCCGAGGGATCAAACTTAATTTTTATTTATTTTATGAAAGTATTTTGTGAATTCACAAAAAATGTACGAGGTTCAAAAGTGTCGGAGACATCTGAAGTAGGCTTTGATAATGCAACCTTTTGATACAAGATTGATAGACTTGACTATGGAGGGGCTACACCAAGATTCTTCTCATTTACCTTATGTCACCCAAGAGTGGGTGACATAAGGTAAATGAGAAGGTGGGTGACATAAGGTAAATGGGTACCACAATATAAATGGATATTTATATTGTGATAATTGTAGTTAAAGGGTGCAATGTTAATATATAATTTATAAAAGCATCCTTATATATATAATACGTGAAGTCGTTTTTTGTCAACGCAGTTCCACCTTTTATATCTTTTGAACAAATGAACTATGCATTAATAACGTAACACGGCATAATATTTCTCTAAAAATGTAGGATCACATTAGAGTCTTATCGTATATTCCAAAATGAAAAAAAACATTTTACCACATGGACAGCATTAAAATCATAAAGACAGCATTAAAATTCATCTATACAGTTAATTCAAAATATTAGTTATGAAGATAAAAATAAACTTGTGGAAATACTAACTCATCAACAAGTGCATTCGTTTGTATGTGGGTTGTTCGTATAAGCCAACTGTTAACATATTTTTATTTTTTTATTTTATTTTATTTCAACGGACATTTCATTTTTACAAAATGAAGTATTTTACAATTACAATATTGTCCGTACAAAAATACATAATTTTATTAACAAAGCAAAGAAATGTATGGCTGATCGAAAGGTGAATATGCACAATGAGTGTAAATAATAGTAAAAAACAATTCTGTTATATGATCCAAAAGTAGGTAACTGTCGTTGAGCTAAAAGTAACTTGGCAGCCCTTTTGAATGGTGGTAGACTACAGTTGAAAAAAGTCAATTCCAGGGCAGATAAGATTTCCTAGGCGCTGGCTCCTAACTTAAACTGGCGATAAATGCAAAAATTAAGCTAATTTTAAAATAACATATATTACATGACACTACTTTTGGGAGCCTTAGATAGATATGTATGACATGTTACATTAATGTATTATTGTTATAAATCTATATCGGTTTCCAACGGATACGGAAGAGGTAGGTTTTGTGAGAGCTGGCAATCATGTAAAGGTCCCCAGTGGCTGCAGACACACCTCGCTCTACCCAGCTGCGAGAGACGCCACTTAAGTGTATTTTCAGTAAAACACTGGTATTTTACGACTAATGTAAAATGAAAACTCTAAATTAAAATAGATAATGACTGGAAACTAGACGCGATAGACTGGCATTGTTCGTCGGTGGGTGGGTGTGTCATTTACCACTGTACTCGAACGAGTGGGTCCACTACCCAGTATATGTAAGGGTGGATGGGAAGGTATATATGTAAGGGTATTCTATACTTAGTGACTAGAGATTAGACTAGAGTCAACGCCCTTTAGTTAAGTTTTGGCGTTAACCATTAGTATTACGCTAACACTTTGAGAGAAAAATGTATGACTCTGTCTGTAATAATTGCCCAATTTGAATTCAAACGTGTACTTTGCAATATAGTAAAATAGTCGTGGTTTATGAAAATTATTAGTAAATGGGTTGAATATTAAATATAGGGGTCTAAACCGATTTTCACATTTTTTTTAACCCCACGAACACGAATCCATAGGAAATACATGTTTCCTCGGAAATACTAATTTTTTTACAACAATTTAAAAGAAAAGTTTTATTACATGCTAAAATAACGTACATTACATTTAAATAGTTTTCCTCCTAACGCGATTATGGCATTAAGTTTTACCGACAACAAATGTTAACTGATATATGTAACTTAACATTTAGGTTATGTTGGGTAAGGTAAGGTTAGGTTAGGTTCAGTTTAAGTAATGTTCGGTTAGTTACCGAGTATTTTTGTGGGTACATTTTATCAGTTTGTACTAGGTAACTAACTAACCTAACTTAAATCACCTACATTTTTGTTGATTGTCTGACGATTGATATTCGTGTTTAGGGAAAATAACTACAATATTTATGTAATATACATCACCTTTGGAGTAACACATTTTTTCTTTTTTCGATTTTTGTCAACAATTTATATTTCCAAGCAGAAATTCCTATGGATTTGTGTTCGTAGAGTAAATATTGACTAGATGTTTTTTTAAATCATAAAAATCCGGCGAGTCTCCAATATATTACATATTAATTGTAAATAGTATTGTAAACTTTTAATAATTGTTTTAACTAGCGTATTTTGCGAAAATCTAACTAAACCAACATCCTAATAGGTACTGAGATTACATATTATCTCACGAATCATTTATTGGTTATTACAAAGTACTTTTAATCTATATTAAGGAAGTCCCGAATGTTAAACAATCTCCCTCATTCTACTATAATATTTTTTTAAATACATCTATCTCAATTTATCCTTGAAATAAAACAATATACTCGAATCGATTCCTTCATATGAAGTAAAACAAGAAAGAACGAAATGGAAAGTCGGTAACAAGGTTGACAGTCCGAAATGACATAATTCTGTACGACATCGTGGAGATGTTTTATCAGAGTCTGTCATACTGCGACCTAGTTTATGTGACTCTACTGTACCTGTTTCTTTTCTACAACTTTCTTCTAGGTCTGTTGTGCGATTGTCGCTTTTTTGATGATTTCTTTTAGCTGAACAATAAAGGGCAAACAAAAACTTGAAGGCTAAACATTAAACACATTAGTCAACTGTTCAGTTGAAGAACAACATTAAGAAGGTATTGTTAGTAAAAAGTTGACTTAGTATGGTTATGTTTACAAATGATGATGGATTGGTTTTAACATTTAAAAATATAAGCTTTTGATGGGTTAGTGAGTGAGGACAAACAATCACACACGAATATAACATTAACACGTTTCAAAATAAATCCTAACACTAATGTTTACAGATTAATATAAACAAACATAGTAATAATAAACATCATAGAATGAATAACGAACGTGCCTTGGTAATAACCAACCCCCCACAACCCGGCACCCTTACACTTACTGACCCGCCCATCCAAAGTTCTTTTTCTACCTTGGTTTAGACTTGCTCATTTTCTTGTTTACAACAACGTAAATGTGTTCCTTTATCCGCCTTGTCCACATTTAACATTTTTTAGTTGGTATTAAAACATTTATTTACCTGTCTTTAAACATAACGTTACTAACTTATGTATATATTTACAACTTTCTTACACCTTGCTACACTTTAATTTCCTTTTGTTTTATATAGTATAGTTTATTACATATCATATATATAACTTATATAGTGTATAAGTTCAAATTTGTTCTGTTTCGTTTTAAGTTTGTCAAATAAATGTAATTTTTCTGAAAATTGCATAACAATTACATTTCTTTTATGCCCATATACTATATGCAATACGGTTGTTGGATATGTTTTATGCCAGTTTTTTTCTTAGTTTAGCAATCATGTTTTCAGCCCTATTTTACTATACTGGCTGACGCCACAGAAATGAGAGGTCGTTTAGTTTAATTGTACTTGGAGTCAAAAGTTTTAATTTGTTTATTCGTTATTTTTTATACATTAATGAAAACTGTGGTCAGTTTTATTCCTTAATATTGGACTATGTTTATTGTATATTTGTTAAAAAATCTGAAGAAATAATTGGTTATTTTAATTGTCTAATTTTCATTATTTTTATTTAATTAACAATATGCCATCATCAAAATATACATTTTGTCGCCAATTTATAAACTATGACTAAACAATATCAAATTGACAACGTAACAAAGACATAAAATCCAAGAAAATACAACGATATTATATTATCTTTAAAAATATTTAATTAACAGCACAACGATGCCAATTTACAGCAGTGAAATAACAATTGTACTATGTTCTCTTTAAGTCGAGTGTAACAATATCAAATTCGCAGTTCCCGTACAATCTAAACAATATTCAATCGATCCAAAATATCATATTCAATCCGATGAAAGTAAACGATATTACTGCTCAACACAACACTATTCACTCTACAATAATGCCGTACTGAATAACCGTGATTACTAAATGTATATTTTCAAGCTGTAATCCACCTATTGTCGTTTCACCAGTTTGTTTCCGGGGCCTCGTCAGTATTATTTCCACCAGACACACGTCAGTCAATCCCCAACTGGCCCAACTCCCTGACACTATCATTGTTCATTCCAACTGTTGTATGGCCCAGCTAACGTTTACGTAAAACACTCAAGGTCATAAAATAATTCGACAAAAGTAAATATAACCCTGGATTTCTTCTGATCAAAAACTTAAAGTTTTAAGATAAAACGTTAAAAATACTAACCAGAGTTGATATTCACAAAATGGCTGTTAAATGTTGGCAAAAATGACAACAAACGTTACGTCTCGTAACACAATGTGCTACAACGTCGTAGGAAGGTTGCGTACTAACATAGAAACATTTTTTTTGCGTTTATAATTTGTCTTATAGTCTGTTTTTTCTTTTTCTTAAAGTCAAAACATTTATTTCTGACAATTTACAGACAATCTAAATATCTTAAATCGAATTTCGTCCAAATTGGATTACTACTTTTCAACACAATGTCAAATAGCATTGACTTTAAGGTGTTTTTTGAACAGCATTTACAATTGGAAATGTAACGATAATCGATAGAAGATTTCACTGACAAATTTGTAAATCAATATCTTTCCTTATTAGTTGAAACCTTTAAGGGAAAAATTAAAGAAAATAGTACAAATCTTTTAACACCAAGAAAACTACAATTTGATTTTATTTCTATAAATTATATATCTACTATATGATATTGTATAAATAGTTTAAAAGCCTCTACAATTTATATGCACAAAGATTATAATATGAAAATGTTATTTATTTATTCATACAAACTGGATACATAATTAATTAAGTTTCGAATTACATTTTATTTTTATTACACTTGAACTGACATTTTACACACGCCGGGTATTAAATGTGCGTCAATTATCTGTTTATTTAACAAATGGCCTCTGTATTTTGGGTTTTTACTCAAAGTTTCTAGATTATAAAAAAAACTGTATTAGTCTCCCACAGGCGTTTGTATAAACCTATGTTGAGGGAACAATATTATGTTGACATTTAGTTTCTATAGTCAGTCCTCTTAATACCTACATCGAGACCTTGATAATGGGTGCCATCGATATGGACTTCACTAGAGTGTCTGGAGTGGGGTGTCCATGCTGGGTGGTATTCAGGGTCCGGATGTTGTGTAAAGAAGAGAACTGTCAGTTAGCTGAAAATCAGACCAATTCTACGTGGTTCAGATTCCACGTAACGCTGTAGATCCCTTTGTTGCCCTGAATGTTGGGCTATTAATAAATGGCTGTTTCTAAAGAACAGTCGACCTAAGTTAGTAACAATGATTACACTCGTTCACAAATACCCATTCGCCCCTCATATTCGCCCATATCTCTACGATCCGTTATCTTAATGGACTAATAACGGGTGTATATTTTCTAGCTAAATCGTGTCTACCCCCTTCCTCAATAGAAAAAGTTGAGATAAATATTAAGAGTCACCTTCATCTGACTTGTGAAAAAAAAAAAAAAAACACAGTTCTAAAACCTTTTTTGAAACCACATTATTATGGTTAAATCAAAAGTACGTTGATGTCACTCCCTTGGACATATTTTCTCTTCGGTGCACAGGTGTTGTTTCAAAAAAGTTTCTTTGGCACTCAAAGAAGTTGAGAAGGGTCGACAAATTACAGGAATGTGACAAAGAAAAGACATCTTCCGACATTTGATATCAGGAACACACAATTGAATGTTTTTCGTGTGAAGATGTTTGAATAACATTTTCAACAGTACTTTTGATTTC
>JAQJVL010007589.1:0-23277 GCA_035578905.1 Stictocephala bisonia
CAGAAACCAGTTATTAAATATAGTTTCAGAAACCTTGATTCCTTACCACTTCCTAACCACAAAACCTCTTTTTTTCAAAAACAGTGTTATTATTCTTGTATCAAGCTTTTTAACAAACTGCCACTTAGGATAGGATAAAAGATATTCAATGTATAAAAAAATTTAAGCATTGTATAAAAAATCTACTTTTGATGAAAGAATATTATTCAGTTAGACATTACTTAGAAGATGTAGCTATTCACTAGTTATTTTACGATATTGTACATAGTTGTAAGGACAATTGTTAATGCATCGTATAATGTTCATGACAATAAAATATTTGATTTGATTAGTTCCCAACTCCGAAAGATGGAATTAGCACACCAATGGATAACAAAATCCCGTGACCCACCTAATTTGAACATAAGATAGACCACTTCCCTTCAACCCCTTCCCCATCAGCAAACTTCATATATATACTAACTGAAATACTGCATCTATACCTGAGTGTTGCTCTATGGATGTACAACCCCCACCACAGCCACCTACCCAGCAATAGTGGAAGCTCTCCCTCTCCCCCCCTCTCTCTCCTCCCTCCCTCTCCCCCCTCCCTCCCTCCCTCCATCCATCCATCCATCCATCTATCTGTCTCTCTCTCTACTCACATGAAAAAAATGCCAGTGGTGTTGAAAATTTGTGAGATTGTGTTTATTTTGTGTTTGTTACTACTGCTCTGGTGTTAGTGAACTTGTCTTTTAAGGAAAGTTTGCTGATGTCCTCTCTCCAATATACTAATTTCATTACAATGAGATTTTTTTATTATAAATCTGTCTAAATAATCTATCACCATATATTGAACAAGATTTACATAAGGCTCATTTCCTTTCGTACGAATCTCAGGCAAAAATCGTGCAATATGTACCGGGCACAAGAGCTGCAAAATTCCTCGTGTTATAAGTACATGTCTTTTGCCGCAGTTGCTTGGCACATTTTTGTCTCCAGCATTTGTTCCGCGGCATGTTGCAGATCATTTACATTCAGCAACTTGTACTGACACATGAAACGCACTTTGTTGTGAGAAAAATTTTCAATAATGGAAACAGGTCTTTATCAACAATACATTATAAAATTAAATATCTTCCAATGCAGGGTGTTAAAGTGACTTATAACTGTTTTTTATAGCAATCGGCATACAATTAATTGTCCTAAACATCTAACACTGATGATTGGTTGGGAAACTGGAAAAACAATTAACTATTGAAATGCCTGCCATTTAATTTTAAAATAAAAGCTTCATATGAAATAGTTTATAAGGTATTCTGGGATATCTTAATTATATTTAAATGAAAGTATCCAACAGAAATTGTAACAATACCTACTTAAAAAATAACTTACTTTGTTTTTTGGGAGGAGGGTAAGCACTTTCAGTAAGCTTTTTAAGCTCTGGAGATTCAAATTTCTTCTGAATAGGCTCAAGCAGCTTGTTTATGTAGACTTCTACTCCAGCCTTGAGGTCTCCTGGATGAAGCTCTTGTTTGGCAAAAGAATCTTCTAGTTCGCAATATGTGCTGAAAGACAGATTCCCTCCATGAGCTTCATCCCTCTCAATTACAAACTCTGAAAGACAAAATTGTTATTATGGGAAAACTATATATATATATATATTTTATTAAATAAAACTTCACTCACCAGTTCATATGGGCCTACAGAACTGTATGCGAACTTTATTCAACGAGTGGAGTATCGACTGTTGGCTCAGTGGGGATTCGAACCTTGCTCTCCACAATCCGAAGCCTTAGCCACTAAGCCACCACACTGGCATATGACAAAGTCACCTTTCTGACAAAATCCATTGCACTTTATCACCATATGTGATCATAATTTAATTTTATTTGGTTAATTACTGCAGGAACTATAGGAACAAACAGAATCTAAGGTTATTGAAATAAGACTTTTTTAACCCTTCGCACGCGGCAAACGAATATATACCCAGCCTCTACTTTGCCTCAAATGCGGTAAACAAATATATCCGAAATTAAATATTTCTGTCGATAGTATAAATAATAGTTCCTAAAACTTCCGCTAGAGTGCAGCATCAACTTAGACATGTCTTCGGCCATCTCCCTTTACCTATCAAAAATGTAAATTGTCTATGAATGAAAAGGGGTGGAGCAGCCAATTAGAGCGCGCATGGGCACGGCTCCATCTCCTGCCTTTGCACACGCGTAAAACGAAAATATCCTCCTTCTGTCGCTTCACCCAAGCATATTGTTTTCAACACTTATCGTTCTTTTTCACTGTTTCCTAGTTTTCAATTATTTTGTTGTAGTTATTATCGTATCATAAATGAAAGACACTGTTAAAAGTTTCAACTAAATTGCTGACAATTTGTTATATATATTTACTTTTCAGTATAGTTATACATCTACAATAAAATAGCGTTAAAAGTTGTAACTGTTACTTTAAATATAAATTTATATATTTTTATGTACCTTTATGTTTCTAAAAATTAAAAAAAATTAATTAAATTTCACATTTCATTAAAAAAATTTTTTATCATAATTACATTTTACTTTAAAATAGGGTAAATTAATTTCTGCGTGGGAAGGGTTAACTTCAAAAACATACATTCAACTGTTATAAACAATGTAACTATTTAGTAAATATCTACACTGTTGTTTTAAGGGTTTTTTTTGTACTACTTAAACTAAAAAACTTAAATAGGTCTTAGCTAAGTGCTTCCTTAATGCTGTGACCTGTCAAGGATCAACTGCGCACTTGAGTCATATTTAAATGTCAGGTAGTACCAAAACAAGCAGAACGAGTGGGAGTTTACTGTTTAGAGGTTTTAAGGCAAATTCTTTATGGAAAATGCTTGCATTACTGAAGGCTAATCTCAGTTAACACTATACAGAATTTTATGCCTTTTTGTTCCATAAAAAAGTATGTGTGAATGTATCCTCCATCTTCAAAAAATATTTCTTTCCTCATTTTAAACTAAACTTAATTAAAATTATCGTAGACAAAATCAACTTACTCTCATCAGGCTTGAAAAGGCTGAACAGGACATGTTTGGCGAAAGCTAAAACTCCATTGTCTTCCACATTGCCAGGCTCACAAAATGCTTTCTTGAGCTTCTTCTTCACAACTGCAGGTGGGTCTAGCAGATCTATTTTACTGTCTTCTTCCGAGGAAGACATTTTACCTCCTGCTAGTCCAGGAACTGAAAATAAAGTGTTAAAATAAAAAATGCCCAGGTGCTGTTACAGGAATATGTTGTGTCTCCTAGATGTATATAGTAACTCATTGGTTACATTCATCATTTACCTTACAACTATCAGCCCTGCCCTTAGGTACAACTGGAATCAACTACCCTGTAGTTGTATTACTGCTAAGGAATTAAAAATCTCTGTTAATCAATACACGTGCATTAGGTATATGCAAATTAGGCAGTTGATTTAAACTACTGAACTACAGATCTGGAGTTATGTGTCTAGCTAGGTACTCAAACATAATTAAACAAGGTTAGTTTTCAGAATAGAGCAAGGCCCTAGATTATTCAAGGTTGTGTTTGGGGCAGGAAAACAGGCTATCTTTTTTAAAAGAAATTTTTAAAAAGATTAGCCTTCTTTCCTGTTACAAATAAAACCCCTACAATTAAACAATTATCAGTAGATCTCAAGCAACTGCAAAACCATTAACAGAATGTAGACAGAGCTTGAGAACTGTGATAGAATACATGTAAGAAATTAGAAATTCATCCAAAATATTGTTTTCCAGATACTGAAATCATTTAAGCATTGTAATATAAAACAATTGATTCAAAATACTATATGTACGGCAAGTGTTGTTTATGAATAAGAGTATATGTGTAAGGATTTAGGCAGTAAAATTTACCTTACATCTTGGTCGAGTACTATAGAACGAACACTGGTTAGATCCACAAGATATGTAGCAATCAAATAACGAAGCAATTAGGTAAGCAGTTATTATGAGATTATACAACACCAATTTTGCGGTAAAGGTCCAAAACGTTTTCTACATTGGCAATAAGAGTTGATAAAACTTATTTATTGAAATTTTTATTTTTAATAATTGAAGCTAAAAATTAAAAGATGTCTCGTTTTACCAGGAGAAGTGGGGGCTGAGAGGCCCTCTCTAACATTTACCCTGGGGACCAAGGGCTTAAAGGTGACTTCCGAACCACCACCAGGTGGGCTACGTACAAGAACGGGATCCCTCACCAGTCACTTATCCAAGGAACAGCCACAGTTGAGTTGCTGAACACCATTATGGACCCTCCAGTCAAGGCAACTGGCACTTTTTATTCATATTAATTTTAATACATAATTAAAATAAAATGAAGCTCAACTAATTACTATTTAACTGAAAATATTCATATTGGCTAACAAAATAATGTTTTTAATTGAGTGTAAAAAGAGTAATACAGTAAAACCCCGATTAACGGAACCCAGATTATCGGAAACTCGGGTTATCGGAAAGGACCCAAGGGCAGATTTTGTTGTTGTAATTACGCACAGACGGGTGAGTCACGGGCCGCTCCTATCAGTCACAACTCCCCTCCAACCTGGTGGCGCGACCTTGAAGTGTCATTGCTCTGTTTGTTTCCTGTTGTACAGTCGTCTGCTGCACGTGTCACTCACTACATCTATAATTGTTCATTGTTAAATTGTTTGATAAGTTTTGTGTTGTTGTTTTTCCTAGTGTTCATTTTATTTGTACAGTTTTTTAGTTTATTAGTGTAAATTGTTATTTTAATTTACTATGTGCATAGTGATTTAATATCATACAGTAGACTACATACACACACTATACTGTATTCATTTGTTGAAAAATGTCAGCTAAACGAAAAAGAGTTGTTGTTACCATTGAACAAAAACTTGAAGCTGTTAGAAGGGTAGAATATGGTGAAATACTTCGGAAAGTAGCGGCTGATTTAGGCGTAGGAATATCATCAGTGTCAGTGTGGGTAGAAAATAAGTCTACAATGGAAGAATATTGTTCGAAAATGCCAAATCGTGTCAATGAAACCATCGGAATATAATGAACTCAATGAAGCTCTTCATTTATGATTTACGCAGGCTAGGGAAAAGGGAACACCAATTTCAGGGCCAATTTTAATGGAAAATGCTAAAATGTTAAGTGAAATGATGGGCGAATCGTACAAAGATTTTAGTGCTAGTTCTGGCTGGCACGATCGATGGAAGACTCGCTACGGAGTTCGTAAATTGAATTTATGTGGTGAAAAGATGTCTGCCGATGAAGATGCCGTTAACGTTTTTAAAACTGAATTTGAAGATCTGATTAAAAACAAGGGCTATACTAAAGATCAAATATTCAATGCGGATGAAACCGGGCTAAATTTTAAAATGTTGCCCAGGAAATCTCTTGCTGCAAAGTCTGAAGCTTCAGCCCCAGGACATAAGTTAAGCAAAGAAAGAATCACTGTTCTCGCATGTAGCAACGCATCGGGTTCATTTCGCCTGCCTTTGTTATGCATTGGTAAATCAATGAGACCAAGAGCGTTAAAAAATATTAATCCTAGCGCCCTTCCTGTTGATTATAGGAGTCAAAAAAATGCTTGGATGTCTAGTCCATTATTTACCGAGTGGTTTCACAACAGTTTTGTCCCAAAAGTGAAGTCATTTTTAAAGAGTAAAAACTTGCCAGAGAAAGCCATTCTACTCATTGACAACTCAACAACCCATCCAAATGAGATGAAAAATGGTGACATTGAAGTAACATTTCTCCCACTAAATGTCACTAGCCTACTTCAACCAATGGATCAGGGAGTCCTAGAATGCTTCAAACGGCATTACCGTAAAAGGTTATTGCGTTCAATTTTATTTCAGTGCGATGAGAACGAGTCAGTAAAGGACTCATTAAAGAAAATTAATATGAAACATGTTTTGTATTGGTGTGCTGAGTCGTGGAATGATGTAAAACCATCAACGTTAGAAAAATCTTGGAACAAAATATTTGATGCGCTTGTCCTTGAAGAAGTAAGTGACCTTGAAGACGAAAGCATAACTGAAATGTTGAGAAATATCCCTGGCTGTGAGGACATTAATGTTATTGAGGCCGATGAGTGGATAAACTCCGATGAACGTCAAGAACTCACAGATCAAGACATCGTTCAAGTGGCTATGGGGATTGAAGAGAATGAAGATGGCGACGCGAGCGATGACGACTCAGTGTCGGCCCAACCCATATCCGGTGTCACTGCTGAAGAAGGATTTAATGCATTGGAGGTAAGATTAACATGTAATAAATTAATCCTTGTACACTATGTACTGTACTGTATTTCATAGCATTAGTACTACAGCAAAGCGTATTTTCTTTTCAGATCGCTTTGCAATTTGTGGAACAATGTCCAGAGTCAACGCCTTCCGACGTACTTCTAATGAAACGATGGCGGGACATTGCAGCCAGAAAACGGTGTGACAAAAAAGTCCAAAGAAAAATTAATGATTATTTCAACAAAAAATAACTTGTTTGTATTATGTACTGTAAATATAGTAATTGTTTAGATTCTTGAGTATGCAATTATTTCCCGCCTAGACCATTAAAGTGACGGAAATCTCGGACCTCGGATTATCTGAAATTTCCGTTATCGGAAATGGGTCCAGCCCCTATTGTTTCCGATAATTGGGGTTCTACTTTATTTACAACATAATTGCAATCCACTTACCCATGGGATTCATGAAATGGATTCTCTTTGTGTAACCCAAGTGTGGAAGATATTTTTCAGCTAATGTAAATATTTTTCTCTGATCAACACCACCAAATTGAGCATCAACCTTGAGGTACTCCTCGTCTAGGGCTTGTAAACCTTAAAAAAATGTTAAACACCTATTTTTGAATCAAATTGTTCACTTCATTTATCAATCTCTTAACTGTAAGTTTGTAAATTACACCTGCTATATAAATATAAGACAAAATACGGCGTGTAAAGGCTTTGAATATAAACAATATTAAAGTAACCCTATGTAATTCAGTTTTCATCTATATCTGATGTTTACATTGAGCCCAGCCCGTCATCAGAGCTGTTTGAATTGTCTTCTTACTCATATTTTAAACCATTAGAGAATTGGTTTTAAATAAACAATTAAGTTCAAACAGGCATTAAACACAACAAAAATAGCCGACTTACAAACGAAAAGCACCGAGAGAAACAACATGACTGGCACAATCATCGCTGACAACAATACAATCTTCTCCGGCAATGCCTGAGCTGAATCTGAAGCTATGTATTGGAGATGGAGAGTGGAACAACTTTAGGTGCTCGCCGCACCATGAGCAAGTTGCTTGGGGTGTTCATAGATGCCCTTCACAGTGTATGTGTAAAACTTTACTTTGCTTTTGTTATTGTTTTATGTTTAATTGCGACTTGGTAAGAAGTTTCGTGATGTAAGACGGTGATTTTGAAGGGCCTCCTTTATTTTTTCACTTTACACTTCACTGAAGTTACAATCAGTTTAGGCCTGATGTTTCTAGAAAGGTTCGCACTACTTCTGACTAACCCTCTCCCCTGAGCCAGTCTCTGAGCCAACAGTTCCTCTCCCGACTATACAGAGCACACATTCTTCTAACTTGACTGCTATGTATCTCTTCCACTATTCAGTTCTGTGTCTTCCTGCATTACCAATAAAATTCTGTTAACTTATTTTAATGATAAGTACCGGGAGACCGAGCTTCACTCAGCTGAATTTAGCAAACTGAAGAGGTAGCATCTAAATCTCCCAGAAGATCATTTGTTGTTGCTCTTCCTTGTAGGTTATTAATAAAATTTTCTTTCGGAGGTCTTCCACATTTACATTTAGCTCTTTTGTGGAACTCGGCCTATGGGGGATCTTGGCCTACGGTCTCGAAAATTAATTTATTTCCACTACTTCACATCACAGATAGATAAGAGTAGTCTCTACAGAGGTCACAGACAGGACCCATTATCTCTCCTAGATCGGCAAGCTCAAGACAAGTCCTCACTTGCTTGTTTACACAGGAAGACAGACAAGTCAATCCAATTTTGAACACACAAACTAGGCATGCATTTTGGTTTCCGGATCTAAAGTTTAAGTAGGTATTTAACAACATTCCTATACTTAGTCTTTATTTTTAAATTTCATTAATTAGTATTGATTGAATCTACTACACTGTACGTGTATCATATAGTCACTGTAAAACTACCAGCATTACCTGGGTAAAGTAGTCCTGAAAGTAACGGGTGCTCAACTTGTTTGACAACTTCAGCTCCAGCCTTTTTAGCATCATGTTCCGTCATGACAGAACTCAGTCTGTACACATCCAATGTGTACTCCCTATAAAAAAAACTTTACTGATCAAAATAGTACAGAAAACAATACTATAGAAATTGATATTTCCTTGCTACAAATTGAATAGAATTCAAATTAACTGACAAGGGTGGCGCAGTGCTGTACCCCAGCTACTTGAGGACAAAGTGTTTAGGAGATTGTAGGCGATAGGTTCCATGCTCGGTCCTTTTAATACCAACACAGCGTCTGCTCAATGGTTGCCATCGACGAGGACACTAGTAGAGAAGTCTGGGGTGTCCATGTTGGATGGTAGTCATGGTTCAGATATTGTGTAGGGAAGAGAATTGAGTGTCAGACTTGTCAGTTAGCTGAAAATCAGACTAACACTACGAGGTTCAGAATCCACGTAAAGATGTAGGTAATAGTTGCCCTGGCTATTGGGCTATTAATAAATAGTCCTTTCTGAGCCAAGTCGAACTCAAATAGTAACAATGACTACACTCGTTCATCAACACTCTTCATACTCATTCAACCCTCATATTCGCCCATATCTCAACGATCGGTGTCTTAGAAATGAAATATGAATAACAAAATATACGATATAGTGTGAAAAGTATTCTACTGTTGAATCAAATATATTTTTATATCAATAGTGCTCAACTTAAAAAAAATTTATAAAATTTTATTTCAAGTGTTGAGACAAAAATAAATCACATGTAGTGCAGGAAGTTCTTAGTGTTTGTAAAAAATTTGACTCAACTAAGTTTCGTTTGAAACAAAAATGTGTGTATACAAACTGTTTATAGCCACACTGCAATAATGATAATCCGCTCCTACATCTAGCATCTTTATAGTAGTACCAATAGTTTAGTGGAAAACTGCAACCTTGGTGGGTTGCCCGCAGTAAACTCTCAACTGTAAAAATATCCCTATTGTGCGGCCAAAGATCAATCAAACGTGAGTAACACCCCTTCCTCGGTTTACCTATACATTATTAAGCTCAAGTATAAAAAGCTAAAAACTGAACCACTTGGTGCGCAATATTGAACGATAGCTTATTTTACTCTGCATACTATGACCAAGCTTGAATGGTAATTGTACGACGCTTCATTCTAATTATAGGCACTGTAAAGCACAAAACAAACATTATACATAAATTTTACATGTAGGAAGAGCAGTGGAAGAAAAATGCATGAAACATTCTGACAAACATTGTTTTTGGTTTGAATATACCAGTTGCAATGCCAACACTGCTTTGCCGAATATATTTGTCTTACCCATGAATGGCCATAGGCATGATTAAAAAATTCAAAACTGACTATCTTAGAAATGTGTGTTAGTTATTAACAGTGAAAATTCCTCATCACTCTTATATAAATTTTGAGTGTACTTAATTTGTTAGCTTATATTTTAATAATCACACTACAACTCACTTTGAGAGCTGATACTCGGTGCCTCTGACAAACTTAAGTTTGTCTAGTGGTACTCCGATTGACTCCAACATGGCTTTAATGGAATGTTCATAATACTGGGTCCTAAGTGTTAGCAGCTCCCAAGGAGCCTTCATGTTATCTAGATAAGCATGAAGATCGGCAAACAAAATTGTTACCTGCAAACAGATATAAATACATTAATTAAAATGAACATATCTGATAAACAGGTTAAATTTAAAATAATAAGCAAATCCAATCATATGCTAAAAGTACTACAAGAATTTTATATGAGAACATCCTCCTTAAAAGAAATTACATCACATACAAATTCTTACAGCATTCAAATAGATAATTTCAACTAATAAAGAAACACAAACACACTTGTTGAATCCAAAACATAGTAAACAAACAATCAAACTTAAAATATTTGATTTTCAACAACTATACAATTTAATAAGAGGTGACTTATACAATGATAATTTCTTTAAAGACAGAGATCACATATTTTCAAGCTGATACATACAAATCTCCTTGATTGTCTTTCCACGGACTATGTGGAAGTGATGGCTTCATCAAAACATGGGAGGATGCCTCAATTTTAAAATCGTACAAAAGTAAACATTTATAAAATGGTTTAAAATTATTTCTATTTAAAAAAAAAACCTATTTTCCTTATGAATCAAAATATTGTAGGTTATTAAAACCAACTAATTTTTCTATAAAACCTTACCAATTTGCCAACGTTTTTAGTACTTACAATATATACTTAATAAATTTAATTTATCATAAACTTGTTGTTTCATTTTCTTTGCTACAGGACACAAATATAGAATGACTAATATTTAGATTGTGCTGTGTCTAGGTAATGAAATGATACATTTCATATGCCTGAATTTCAACTGTCAAACATATAAATGCATAATTGCTAAAACAAGCTAATATTAAGAGTCAAAACAAGTACATGATGCAATAAACAAAAAAATTGCATAACTTTGGAGACTGTAGGAGTGGAGTTCTTGGCAAATACCAATGATAAAAATCTGTTATGACTTTATCACATGTATATAAAATGAAGAGAATATGACTGATTGAAAACAGTACTTATGTGTACTGTGAAAACCTAACAAAGCTATTGTTACTGACAGAAAGACAAAAATTTATATTAAATTTGTTTCGGATTCTCTGGTGTAAGACAAATGAAGATATAAGAAAGCACACCATCTTAAACAAGACTTATTTTACTATACAGTATAAACAACCTTAATTGTACATACATTTGATAGTCATTACGTAGCAGTTACAAAGAGCAACAAGGCAGGTATAGATTTAAATCACCTCACCTCACATCCTGCCTTTAGAAAGTCAGCGATTTTTGACATTGGAACAAAGTAAGCTATATGTGGCTTTCCAGTCGTAGCAGTACCCCAGTAGATTTTGAGATCCCTCTCTTTCAATATTGCTGCCATCCGATCTTCCCCCAGGGTTTCTTGGAGGTTACGTGTTATTAACTGTTGCTTGGCCTCCCATGCCAAAACATTTCCATTAACAATCGTACCCATTCTGTAAAACAGCAACACATATTTTTACCACAATACAGTATTCTCATACAGAAATGTTATAACTGGGTATTTGCCCGTGCTTTACTTTAGGGTTAACAAATAAATTTACTAATATTATATTTTACGTTTTGACTAGACAATTAAATTTTTATATCAGTATGCCTAAATTTGAACCATCAAAAATCTGAAGACAACAATGAATGCCTTATCTGTCTCAAGCATAGCCCTCTTTCCTTGGGAGTAGTATTTGAAGATTATGAAGCTATGGATGAAGAGCTTGTGATACTTGTAGAAGACTACCTTGCACTTTATGATAGGCATATTGGTCTTAAGACTAAGAGAACTTTCCCATCAAGGACTAGATAAGGCAATCAATATTGGGAAACTTCACAGATGGGTACATTTATTGATTCCTTTGGTACATAATATAAGCATTATAAAATAATTTATTAGTGTTAAACTATTTTAATTAATTATTAATTTAGTTTAATCAAACGTTCGAGAGGAACTCTACTGGCAGTGCAGCTGGAACCAAATTTCTAATAGTATTTGTTTGTCTTGAGTTCACATAACTCTAATAACAAAACAGGCCCAAGTTAGTAACAGTGTCAGGGGTTACATTGACGGTGTGGTGGCTCAGTGAATAAGGCTTCGGACTACGGAGGGCAAGGTCCAAGGTTCGAATCCCCACTGAGCCAATGGTCGGTACTTCACTTGTTGAATAAAGTTGACGCACAGGTCTGTAGGCCCATGTCAACTGGCAAGTGAAGTTAAAAAAATATATATTGCTTTACTCATAAAATTCAGTAAAAACAAGTAAATTGAGAGTTGTAGAAAAAAAAATATTTATTTATCACTGAGAAAAGTAGTTGTGCAGAGTTCTATTCTCTAAAAAGCATTCATTCCTTTAAAACAATGGGCATACATTGTTACAAAAACTTTAGTCATTTACAAAACTAAGAAAAAAATCGTTTTTTAAATCAAGCCAACTTAAAATTGGATTTTTTTCTAATAGTTTGAATGGTTATGCTTTTTGAATACAAAATAAACGCAGATTTGAGGCATTACGTTAAGCTAGGTTAAGTTTAGTTGGATCAGAAATTTTACACTTGTTAGATATTACACAGGTAGAATGTGCAACAAATATTTAAAATCGATGCAGTAATTAGTTGTGGGTACCATATCAGTAAAATATTCAATTATTTGACAACCAAATTAATAATTGTTGTTATAAAACATAACCTTTCATAGGTTAGGACTTAATCGAACAAGTCAAATTAGAATTTGTTTGGCACCGAACAATGTTTTAATGACGGCAATATGTAATAAATAACAATACTCAATAACTTTTTACCTGAACGAAAAATTATTCTAATTGCACCCGAAACCCGACTAGCACAACACAAGAAAGAAGGCAACGTGAATGTGTATAACGTGACGTGACTACGAAGACAGATGAGTTGATGACAGTCGACACTCGACAGAGACAATTGCAAATTGCGGTGCAATTTCATATCCCATGCAGTACTGCTACCACAATTGATTATCCACTTTTTTACTACTGCTGTAATTACCATAAATAAAATATTATTGTACTGTAAACTTTGCTGAAATGCTATCGTTACTATCAAAACTGTAGTATGTTGTTTTATTGAATGTAATATTCTCGTAGTTCGTTTATACATAGCGATTCTGTATTGCTGCACTGTGACAGCCCAAAAGTAAATATACATTTTACTGTCAATAATAGTGACCAGCATTGCCTTTATTAATAAAATGATGTAAGATTTTTTGTAATTCTCGACTTTAATAAATAAATTCTCAAGAATAGGAAATCATTTTCATTATTTATTCCACACATTTTCAATAGACACCACGTAACTTCTATAACAATTCAAACCAAAACCTGAATAAGAAATAAAACTGTAAAATAAGCTGGCATATGTTATAAAAATCAAAAGAGACTTTTCATATTAAACCAGTGCTCATGGTGGAAAATATCCATCCGGTTGAGCAACTAGGCCAGATAACGCATACAGCTACCCACATTAAAAACCATGTTTAACATCGAACTTTGTCACTTTTTATGTTAGTTACACAAAAGTTTGACAGCGCTGCAAGGTGTTGGCTGGTGAGGGGAGCACTCCAGTCACGAATTTTTAGGCCACCATTTAGATACTGCCCGCTTCGGTATCGTCATGAGAAGTCACCAAGTCAATCTCTCCCTTAGTATTTTCTAAAGTTATAAATACTACCTTTAACCTAATTGAAACTTACTCCATGATTATTCAAATCAAATCAAATATACTTTATTGCCGTGAAACAAATACAATATGCAATGGCTTGCGTCATAATTCTATCGGTACTTTATCCTGATTGATTAATATTAACAATTGATGGTAAACTTTACCTCTTTTGTTCCGCCACCAATCTTCAGTTTTTTCTTACACTACCGGTTTCGGAGACTAATCTCCATCTTCAGGTGAACACCTATGGGTTCACTACCATTGTACATCTATGGGTGGACGGGTGGGTCAGTACCATTGTACGTGTATGGGTGGGTGGGTGGGTCATTACCATTGTACATCTATGGGTGGGCGGGTGGGTCACTACCATTGTACGTGTATGGGTGGGCGGGTGGGTCACTACCATTGTACATCTATGGATGGGTGGGTGGGTCACTACCATTGTACGTGTATGGGTGGGCGGGTGTGTGTAGAGATCCCTCTAGGTAAGAAAAGTTGTGTTGCGATTCCTGTACTCTAGTACGGCCTTGGTAGTTCTCACACTGTCGTGTGGTATAGCCTCCTGTAGAGAGTTCTTCGTAACCGGTGATGACTGGAAGGTCTAATTCAGACAAAACCTGCGATTGAAGTGAAACAGAATATTGACAGTCTAGGCCGTTTCCTCGTTGGTTTTGACTATACGGATTTGTGTTTGTTTGACACTTGTACTCTTGAGTCGGCGGTGCTTCTTTGTTGAAAGTAAACCGTCTACTGGACATCGTAGTAAACGGAGACAGTCATGTTCAATGTTCACTTGTAGTCGTATTATTCGGAATCTTGTAGAGGTGGATGAACTGTGTTTGGTTCTTTCGGTCCCTGAAGTATAGTGTTCACCTGAAGATGGAGATTAGTCTCCGAAACCGGTAGTGAAAGAAATAACTGAAGATTGGTGGCGGAACAAAAGAGGTAAAGTTTACCATCAATTGTTGAAACTTTTTATTACGAGTTGATACTATTATAGAACAAATCTTAAATTGAATTGTTGTTCCATTGTAATTTTTTATCCTATATATTAAAACAATCGGGTCATTTAGTTCACTCACTTTCTGAACTTATTACCTCACCGATTTTTATTAATGTTTTTTATTCAAAAGATAATTTTGATTTCTGAGTCGTAACGGAGCTAGATTTTTGAGATTCCATGGGTTTTCGTCCTACACGGCGTCAAATTTGCAATGTTATTCTTATGGAGATTCATTTTAATTGGCCAGCTGGCGGCATAAACAAATGTTAAACTGTCCAAATAATTTTATAGGTTAATTAAACAGAGGGCGCAGAACAGTAAAATATAAAGTTAATTATATAAAATAAATTACCTCTGTCAAAAGTTCAAATTTGTTGTGATGTGTCTGAAAATCGTTTCAACATAATTATGCCATCTTCAGATACAATGCCATAAAGATTTCAATGAACTTTACAAATAAAATTTTTTGTAGTTTGTAAAGTTCATTGATACATTTATGGCATTTTATCTGAAGATGGCATAATTATGTTGAAACGATCGTCATACACATCACAAACAAATTTGAATTGTTGAAAGAGGTAATTTATTTTATGTAATCTTAAAACAGTTCAGGGGCTGAATAAACAGTTTTTTAATAAAGTTAATAATATAAAACACGGCAAATAGACATCATGGCGAGGCTCCATAATAGACTGAGGTAACAGTGACGTCACAGCTGGTTTGCTGCCAGAAAGTGCATTCATTCCACTAAAACTTTTAGTTAAATCATTGATTATATGTGTATAAAATCAATGGTTATACTGAATTTGTTACCATGTTTGGTGTCATCTAATTTATAGTTTATTGCGTTTGTCTTCATTACAAAATGTATTATAGGATAATAATTATTATGCCGTATTGAGCAGTTTCCGGTTGTATAACTTAAAGCTTTTAAATATTTATGTCAAACTTAATTTGTTACAATGCTTAGATCTTTAGTAATATGTTGCGGTTTGCTTTATATTTGTTATAACATTTAATATAGAACAACAACCATGCCCTGGCGTGCAATAACTCTGGTGAAATTAAAGCAAATCTTTGGCCAATATTAGACACGAATTTGTGTTAGGTGAGTAGAAACCTGCATAATGGGCCGTATTAATAAAAAAAGAGCAAAACCTTTTACTTTTCAATTTGGAACAAATTCTCGAGGTTACATTAATAAAGATGTAAGGCAAACCTTTTCTTAACAAGTAAAAGCAAACACTCATCCAGAAGAGGATTTGCTCAATATTAAAGTAAATGGTTATTAATAAAACGTACCCTTTACTTTTCCATTCGAGCAAACCCTTCTAAAAGGATGCATCTGGTCATTATCAGATTATCTGTTGAAGTAAAAGGGTGTTTGTAGTATATAATGGTGGAGCTAGTGGGTGTGAGGGATGGAAAAATTACAAACCTCGTCGAAACCCATCACATAACGACTTTAAAGTGTTATTTCGCATTGAACCGGCTAATGTAGTATCAAATTATTTTGTAGGCCAAGTAATAGAGACACGAAGAGGTGCTATATCCTAAGAGTCCGGGATCAGTGCATGACGCAAGAATTTGGAAAAATTCACAAGTTACGCAAATCATGCATACAAGACCGTATGCAATACTACTGGGAGAAGATGGATATGGTATCGAGAGTCTTGTTTGATGACTTTCTCAAATATAAACGATGAAGTGGAGAGAATTTCCAAACAACCACTTGTACTTTTTCAAAAATATGCACAATGTACCCTCCTTCTTTGTCATTTTCGGTACTTCGGGGTACGGCCGTAATTGGTCCGCAATAAATTTCACTTCACTCGTGCAATGTTGCTTGTAATCACTTTTACTACTTTCTGATGACATTTTTAATAACATAAAAAAGACACAAGTCACAAACTATCACTGATGTACTACTCGTAAAACCTAACTGCAACTACATTTGGTAATCCAGAACACCTCCACAAAACAGAGAACAGAAACAAGATATAAAGTCTATTTCTGCAGGAAAATCCCAGAACAAGTTAAACAGCCCGATTTCAACGTTTTAAAACTGTTTGTTTATATTAATCCAGTAAAAAGAATCTCCAACCATTTACTTCTGGACAGAATAATTTGCTTGCAAGTAAAAGGCATTCTTTATTCATACGGACCGAAGGATATTCTTATACTTTTACCTTTCACTCCAAGCAAAAGCGTTTACTTCTACATTTCTCTTACGAGCAAATCTTTCTTAATAACTGTGGTGAATTGTTTTTGAGCATCTGTGTGCAATCGACAAAGTATTTAAAATTCAAAGTAATCGCATCCTGATTCCTGGTCAGGGACGGGGCAAGGTTCCTATGAGGACGGGGTATCATCGATGTTGGTTGTCATTTGTCATTTATTTGCATCCCTCCTTGAGGGTATTTTATTTGAACGAGAGTAAATTTCTTTAATCGTACTACTGTTAGTGGTCAGCACTGCTTAAAACCTAAACAAAATAAACCAACATGACTGGTTGCCGTGGTTTTCAAACAAATGAGAATTTGTAGGTTATAAAAAGACTGTGATCAACTGGGTGCTATTAAAGTTTCTGACATATATGTGTTTTAAATTAACCTTGATAGGTTTACTATATATAGTTAATGATTTATTAATTTTGAAAAATGTCATCATTCAAGAAAACTAATACAAAACTGTTTGCCAAACCAACTCACAAATTAACACCAGATGTGGAGTATTGGAAGAAACTAGGTGTAAGTAAGGGTAATTATTTGATATGTCATGCACTTTTCAAGTTTTTTCCCAAAACACTCATATAATGGGCAAATTTTGATAATACTTAAACTTTTCAGGTGAAAACATTTTTCTTCTGTGAAAAGTAGCCAAGGCCTACATTTTACCAAGAGGAAAAATTGAGAAATGTTTAATTGTACTAAAACATAGCATTGTGGGTTCTCAAATTGTACGAAATTTTGTCTTGATCAAGAATATGTAAAGGGTTTTGAAATTGAACTATTATTAAGAGTGTTAGGACAGGAAAAGTGCCTATTTATATAAAGTTGTATATTTATAGGTTAGGTTGGGTTTTGCTAGGTTATGTTGTTTTTTAGGTTAGGTGGGTTACATTCTGTTAGGTCAGGTTTAGTAAGGCTAGGCTAGCTTTATTAATAGTTTTTTGTAACCCCTTTAGTGCCAATGTCTGCTTTTACGGACGACAATAATCTGTTTGAAAAATGGCAGCGTCTGCTCGTGCGAATGTGCAAAGTTTGGCCGAAGAATGCCAGCATCCGTTTTTATGGATGTTCGCACAAAAAATTCTTATAATTAGTGACAGCACCAATTTACGAGTTCTATATGTCAAAATGACTATGATCAATCATAGTTTATACATAAAATAATATGTTTATACATAAAAATGTATAAACATGTTATTTCTGCATAATTGTTTAATATTATTACTAGGCCTAGTTTAAATGTATATGATTGATTTAAAGGCTGTAAGTGATTTAGGGTTCTGTGACGTCAGACGATCATATGATTTAGTATACTTGTGTTTTACTGTTTTGTGTTGTCCTTTATGGTTATGTTAACAGTTTAAATGTTCAAATAGCCTAAATAATATGCTGATTTTTTTCCTGGGTTAATTTCAAGTCAAAGTAACAATTTTCAAAATATTTTTCAGTTAGTACAAAATATTTAACTTTTTTTTATTTTAAACAATGATGAGTTAACTTAAAATAAAAGTAATATAGTACACTTATTATCCTCACCTCTAAAAAGTCAGGACATATCTTACAACATGCCTAAAAAACAGCTAGTCCTATTCTACATTTTCTGGGATTCTATAGTTCAGCCTTTCAGAAAATTAAATTTAATGCGTTGTATAATAGACACGCAGCATATGTATCACTGTGGACCTGATGCCAAAAGATCATAAGCCTTTGTTTAACTTAAACTGCATCTAATTCTTATTGATGTTGCTAGAAAGTATTTGATTTCAGTTACTCAGCTACGTTATTTTTATAGTAGGTATGTACAACTCTGTTAGGTTTCAAGTGTACAACGTGTTTTGCATTATTTTGTTTCAGCAAACGAGATACAGTTGCACGTAACGCTTGCTATAGGGCATAAATTATGTTCAGAAATAAATTTACTTTTATTATATAAGTATTCAAATCGAAGAATAGACATGGTAAATCAATATGTAAAAAAACACGCTTTTTAAAAGTACGGTAATAAAGAAATGCAGTGAACGTTAGCAGAACATTAACAGTCGGTGTAAGGCTAACCGTACAAGGGATTGGTTGGTGCAGAATAAAAATTCGCCCGCTAGGTGCAGCATGCCACAAGTTTTTTCTGTCCACAATGGGTTAATACAAAAATTGGAGATTTGTTTGTATTGTAATTTAAAATTAAGATGTACTAAAAATAAATGTTGGAAATTACACACTTTCTACTAATCGTTATGAATATAACTTTCTGTTTCTAAGTGGTTAGCCCTCAAATAGGTATCCGTTGGTTTTCCGATGTGACGTGCTGGTTTGGTAGGTTATGCGTCGGTTTTCCCACAACTAAACATTGTTGTAAATAAACAACAACAGATGGCTTATTTGTAGCGTAAACATTGCATATAATATATATTTCCACATTACTGTTCCTAATCTATCACATTAGACGATTTATTTTGTTCTCTTTATATACTTCTATAATTTTTTTACGAAATGTAATTGCTCATACTACGAGGCGTGTTTTAAAAGTAAGTACCGTTTTGGAATCCTGCCGATGTAACGCTGCGGTCAGCTTTCAGCGCATGCACACTGGGTACTACTATTTGTTAGCAAGCTACAGCCACCATTACATACCCATTCGACTGTATTTAAGGTCGGTTATATGACTGTTTAAAATTCATCCTCCGATTAAAAATGCCGCCAACTGTAAAGCACATGTTATGATAAGTTTTCGTAACGCTACAGGCATGAAAACAGCTGATATTCATCATGAGTCTATCATCATGACAATTTGGTTTCAAAAATCGTAACCATCACGATTCTGATGATCTACGAATGTGAGAGATCTGGTTAAAAGTTTGTTTTTGTGATTCTCACTAAACATTTGTTTTATGATTTTCCGTCAGCATTTTGGGAACCTAGCGTAAGCATAACTCTCAGTACTTCAAACGTGCTGTTACAACTTTAGAAATCCCACTACTTGACACTTGAAGACACACTACATAACAATGCAGTTGTAAAGTGTCTGTTTTCTCTGACCTTTTTCATCAACATTTTGCACCAAGTCATCAGTAATGAGTGAAGGTTTCCAACTTTGTTCCTCATCATGCACATTCTTACGGCAAAATGTTAAAAGCTCTCGCCCATTTCCAAACAATCCCATCACTCATTCTGTTTTCTCAATAAACTTCACAGATCTCTCGATGAATGTCAGCTCTTTTTATGCCTGTAGCGTTACGAAAACTTATAATAATATGTAATTTACAGTTGGCAGCATTTTTAATCGCAGGAAGAACTTTAAACAGTCATAACCGACCTTAAATACAGTCGAATTGATCCACAACAGCGGCTGTGGCTTGCCAACAGATAGTAGTATCTAGCACGGATGCGCTGAACGCCAACCGCAGCGCTACAGTGGTGGGATTCGAAAACGGTACTTACTTTAAAAACAAGCCTTGTACATTGCAAAAGCATTTTTTTATTGGTGCAATTATTAGGTTTTATATGTATGTTTAATATACATAAATTCTCATATGTTGCTATTTATCTATATATTCTAAAAGAAAAGGAACTTCTCACTAATTTGGCTATTTTGGAATTTTAGATTAAGTGTTGTTGTATTTGTAGATCGGGTGCACACTTTTGAAAATTTTTAAATTAAAAAAATTTGTTGTCTGTAACTGTTTATTTACAAATTTCTTAGTAAATGAGTTGCAATATTTTATTTCTAATTCTCTATTTCATACTGAACACGGAAATATGCTACTTGAAATCCTTTTTATTGTAAATTGTAGTTTTATGATTTTTTGAAATAAAATCTGCAATACTAGCAAAACAGGTGTAACTGCAACGAATGATACAGTGAACCATTAGATTATCAAAAATGAGTACATTCCCAGTAGAAATGATTTTACCGTCCAGATTTTCATATACTCAATTAAAGTTTTTGACACATTTTTATTTAGTTAATGTCTTTTCTTACACTGAACGTAGAAATTAGTTTTGCTTAAATCTTGCCTTGTTGTAGAATCATTATTTTTATTTGTAAAACCACTTTCTACCAACCTAACTAAGCCTAACGTAACACATTCTTCTCAAGAATTCGAGATTCACGTTAATTTCTGGTGCCTGGCCTTGGAAATAGTCTGCTGATTGTCATGGGTGAAAATAATACAAATTTGGATTTTGGGTGTTAGTTGTTGCTTGTTTTAAATGTTGTTATGACAGCGATGAAGGATTTGCTGCAAAGCTGATTCGTACTTGTTTCTGAGGGAATCAATTATCTTGGAGAAAAATGAGTTTTAGATTCATTGTAAGCGTTAAAATAATGAATGAAATTAAAAAGAGTTCTTAAAAAAGCTTAAAATAGTTAAACATTCATTTATGTTAAAATACTAAAAATTGTAAATTTGGGTTTTCTGATTCCTTTATACAAATATTGATTACCAGGGATTTAAAAGTGTCTTTTGAAATTATAGCCAATTATTGATCCTTTCAGACTAAGTTTTAATATTCATATCAACTCTAATAAGCAAGATTCCCAGTAAGAAAGGGAGGAAGGTGGTGTATGTGTGTGTGAGTGAGTATGAGGAAGGTACGTTTGCGTGTGTGTGAATGAGGGTGTAAGGTTGAGCCTATTACACAATATGTTTAGCAGAGTTTCTAGATAGACCATAGGTCAAGCTGCTCATGAGGTAGAGGGTACAATCAGAGAGTTTTACTTTGTTAAAACTTACAACTGAGCTCATCATACAATACCTTATTCACAGTTTCCTAGTATCTAGGTCTAGGAGGTCTAAGCATTTTTGCCACTTACAGCAACACACAACTAAAGGAATTTAGGGATTAGCCCCCAAAAAGCGAAGCTAATCTTAGAATATGACTCAGTCATCCAACTTTGTCAACTTTTATACCAACTTTGTCAGCTTGACAAGCTAAATAAAATCCAGACCGCATTGTCAGAATGCTTGTCAATTTTTTCAGGATAGAACATTTTAAAATAGAAATCAAAGTAACCCTTTTATTAATTTCTGGTTGGGAACAAATTGTGCACATCTTATAATCAACAATAGACAATGTTAAAAGAAAAATTAAAAATCAGTTTGGTTGTAGGTCTTCAGGAGACTCACCATTAATCTTCATTCGTACCTAGGCCTACTTAATGATAATCTTTTCAATAGCTAGATGTTTCAAGGAAAGCCCCTGCTTTGCTCTAAAGTTTTTGGTAAATGAAATTTATGAAATGGGATGAATTTTTAAAGTTGATAAGATAATTTTGAAATAATGCAACTTGATTAGCCTTAAATGTGCAATTCAAGAAATGTGTATGGTTTGCTTGATTGAACAACAGTGGCCATATCTAGAAACCTCCCATGTATAGGCTACTTAAAAAATATGAAGTACTTGAAAGTTATATGTAATAATTACTTCCTCTAACAACTAACTTGTTGTAATATTGGTTATGAACGTGCAGAAAGTGAATGCCTGCTGAGTGAATGTGTGCAATACGCAACACATAATCGTAGAAAATGTAAATGTTTCTCACCTCAATGGTGGTACAGCATTTAGTTTTCATTTAATTTAACAGATTTAGTTAATAATCCAGATAAAATTAAAATAGATATAAAATTATTAATAAAAATGTCCTTATTGGATCAAAATTGAAAATGAGGCAAAATACAACATTTTGATCATTTTAATTAAATTTAAAATGATCAAAATGTTCTGTTCAAAATTACAGTGAATACTAATGTCTACATCAATTTTATTGTAAGAATATGATAAATTTAATTTTTATAGTAAGTGACATGTATACAAAATTATAAATTAATATAACCATATCAAAGTGCTTAGTAATGAATACCCCACTGTTGTGAAATTACTCCTTATCCATAGAATTTAAAGGAAGGAAATATTTGTGTTGCAAGTCATGAGGTGGGACGTTGATAAATCTAATTTAGCAATTACTTAAGCTCATATTTGTATATCATAGATTGGCAACTTAAAAACCTGCACTGTTTTTTATTTCTTTGGAATTTTAAAATGATGTATTTCTATTTATGTTTGTTTCTTTTTCTGCCATAGGTCCCTGTCCTGCTGAAGGAATTTGGCTCAATAGACTACGTTGATTTTTCTCCTCTAGAGCCTAACTACTTTGCTATAACTTGTTCTGTCAGAGTAAGTTTTAATTTACATAAGATATCATGATGTAATAAATTTTGTATACGAATCTTTGGCCTGAGCAATTAGCCCTTTAGGAACGCCTCAATTGCTTATACTATATAGTCATAAATAAATAAAAGATATAAAATGACTCCAAAGTTACATAAAATATTTATATGAGAGTGGATAATTTTTCTGTTGGTAGGCCTTATCATTTATTATGTATTATAATTGAAAATTAGGATGTGACAAGATGGTTGAAAGTGCAAAAGTTGTAACTACAACTGTTGAACTTTCAACTTGTGTACAATTTTTAAAATACATCAATGTATAAAACGTATAACTTGATTAACGAAAAAGATGACGAATGTGGGTC
>JAQJVL010007590.1:0-23281 GCA_035578905.1 Stictocephala bisonia
AAGTCTCGGTTTTTTAACTAGTTTACACTGTGCGTCTACTTTATACTTTTATACCCGAAACCCGTTAATTTATCACATTTATATTTTAATACGTGGTTGATAGGAGAGTTTTATTCACGTTAAATACATTTTAGAATGTTAACTTTTCATGAAAAAAATTTCTGAATCAATTTCATGAAACAAATTTTTTAGCTTCTTAGTCATGCTGTAATCCTTATGAAATGTTCAGTTAGGATACATTACTTTTATATGCAAAGGAATTGGAGTGGTCTAAATAAATATAAAATCACTACATTAATGTATCCTTACTATACATTTTATAATAATTACGACATGACCAAGTAATTAATTTTATGACCTCTAGAAACCAAGAAAATGTTGTTTCAGGAAATTGATAAGAACTTTTTCTTGAATAGTTAAAGAAATAAAACGCATAAAAACACTTCTTTCAACACATCTATATTTATAAATTAGCTGTACCTGCCCGCTTCACCGGTCATAATATTGAGTTTTGATTGTATCATTGAAATGTGCCTTGAAAAAACCTTTCAGTTTACACAGTATCCAATTTACAACAGCTGATGTTTTGATAGTTTACTACTGTACTCAATTATTTTTAATTTTAAAAGTTTTGTCTACCACAATTTTATTCTATTTGTTTTTATTTAACAGCTATTAATCAAATAAATCAATCAATTAATATAGCTTCACAAGAAATCAAAACATAAAAATATAAACAGTTTAAAAAATTAACACATAGTTTAATTTAATTTTGACATATTTAAAACCCACAGCTGATATTCTTTTTATATTTGACTTATTATACCTTCATGCATCCTGCTATTTGATTAACATCGAAACTTTAGAAGTCCAAGGGATGGAACCCTGAGGGATTAAAGAAACGGGAATAGGACAGAAACCTTCCCTGGGGTATATAGAACAACTTCCCCAAGTTTCATGGCGATCGGCTGGACGGTTTGGTAGCGCACAAAGGATAGACAAACAAACATACATTGGATTTTATATATATAGAAGAGGATGTTTGTATGTGTGTGTGTGTGTGTGTGTGTGTGTGTGTGTGTGTGTGTGTGTGTGTGTGTGTGCGCGCGCGCGCGCGCGTGCGCGTGTGCGTGTGCGCGTGCGCGTGCGTGTGCGTGTGCGTGTGCGTGTGCTTGTGCGTGTGCGTGTGCGTGTGCGTGTGCGTGTGCGTGTGCGTGTGCGTGTGCGTGTGCGTGTGCGTGTGCGTGTGCGTGTGCGTGTGTGTGTGTGTGTGTGTGTGTGTGTGTGTGTGTGTGTGTGTGTGTGTGTGTGTGTGTGTGTGTGTGTGTGTGTGTGTGTGTGTGTGTGTGTTTGAAGTTTATGCGCTACCAAACCATCCAACCGATCGCCATGAAACTTTAGGATGTTGTCCTGTATACTCCCGAGATGGTTTCTGTGAAGTTTGATGCAGATCCGTCCACAGGGTCCCGCCCCACGGGCTCCTAAAGATCCCATGTTATTCAAATGGAGAATCTGAATTGTTTACAAAAAACATATGACTGTGTGGTTTAATGTAGTTTCACATGCCATGAGCAGATTGAAGTTCTCACAACAACAGTACTGTATATGTTTTGATTTATTGTAGTTCTACATTTCACCTTGAGAGTGTAGCACACACTACTTTTACTTGATCAGGTGATCTGTATTTGGTGTTAACCTTTTTTCCTCGGTAATTAAAACATGTGGTGAAACATGAAAATAAAAAATAAATAATTGTTTGTTTTGCAGTTTACTTTTTATGACATGCCTCCTAAAAATCTAATATTGGTAGAAGAAGCAAAAATGCTGGAATTCTTTCAGCTATTAGGTTCTAAATCAAACCCAATATTATGACCGGCGAAGCGGGTGGGTACAGCTAGTATATTATAAAATATTAATGCTATACACTAATAGCTATAAACAATAGCTGCACGATACACAACAGCCTGTGATTCAGGAAATTGCCAGCTTACGGAGAAAAAGGAAAAATATTCTGGGAAAGAATACCTTGTCACATAACATTAAGAAAATGTACATTCTAGTTAAAAAATAAAAGTACAAACATTACTGTTAGGTAAACCGACAGTGTTCAATGAAAATGCTCGTTTATGTCTTGGTAGACTCAAAATTGCCTATTTCCGTTTCTGTGAAGATGTGTACTGTATCTTAGTTTTCAAGTAATGACCATCAGTAGTTTTTTTAATCAAATGAATTGTTGATATATTTTTCATAGCAACAGTTCGACCAACTAGCTAGTGTTTTAGTAATAAAAATGTACAGTTGATATACAGAGAAAACTAGTTCAAATCCCGGTTTTTTTTATCTAGGGTGAGAATTACTAAAAACTATAATAAAATTTTAAAATGAATATATCATAAAGTAAAATTAAACGAGAAAAACAATTGTGTGATTGAATTTTTATAGACCTCTTGCTCTTAGTGTCTTAATAATAACCTTCAAACTCGGGTACACATAATTTCTGCGCCGACAGTTCTGCTCGCAGTGTTTTTAAATGATAGCTTTAAGTTGGTTGTATCAATAAACGATATTAATTTAACGAAACTAAGCAATAGATTCTTTATTAATTAAAAGTATTTATTTGGATTACTTAATTTTCATTATTTCATAAACCTCTACATTTATGTTGCCCAAAGCTACCAAAAGATTGTGGGAGTACAAAAAGTAGTGAATCTTGTAAAATTTAGTACAAAATATTTAAATTTATTTAATTCCAAAGTCTATTTTTATGTGTCATAAAATGTAATTAATTTCGTTGACATTTAAGAGGACGAACATGGTTTTGTCATCTTGTAACTATGGATAACTAAATTTATAAACAAGTCAATAAAAACAAATAAACAAATATTCTCCTGTTAAATAAAAAATTGGGATATTTTGATCATAAAATTTTATAATTTCATTTTATTGTTTCATAACATTTTAATAGCCTTAAGATAGAGTGCAACGACACTTTAAAGCCGCAGACCACGTCTCTGCGGTGCTAGCTGTACCCGCCCGCTTCACCAGTCATAATATTGAGTTTGATTATATGATCGAAATGTGCAACAAGCGTTCAGTTTACCCTTATCCAATTTAGAACAGCTGCTATTATGTATAATTTACTACCGTACTCAATTATTGTTAATTTTTAAAGTTTAGCCTACCAAAATTCAATTTGTTTTTATTTAACTGCTGTTAATCAAATTAATCAATCGATTAATATAGCTCCATAAGAATACCATGGGAATTTTGGAAGAGTGGGACGGAGTCCTGAGGTCAGAGAAAATTCTTTCTTAGTGAGCCTCTAGGGGCCCAGATACATAATTTCAATCAATTGGACGTATAGTTTTATATAAATATTGATGCATGATAAATGGCTTTTATATACAGGGTGTCCAGCTTAAACTGTCGCATATCTAAGGAGATTGTTTGTCTGGTCAGTACAAGCAAACAATACCATAAAACATGCGTCCTATCTCGATTCGTTTTCTGTCTTTGTTTATGTATTTGTTTTTTACAAAAATTTGAATATCTCAAAAACCGTTAAACAAAGTTCTAAATGTTCCTATGAAAGTTTATCTTAAAAAGGCACATTTTATGTAAAAACACCGAATGGTGGTCTAAAAATGTCAAAGTCAAATATCAAAAAACCTACACATTTTACCCAACAATGTTAAGAAACAATATTTGTAGACTACGTTATGTCAAATTCAGCTGTATGCCAGTTTAAAAAAATTGGTTGATAAATTACAGAGAAAACTAATTTTTATTCGATAGCTAAAATACAACTCAGATAACAATTATTCAAGTCACAAAAATAAGTTTTCTCTGTTATTTATCAACTGATTTTTTAAATTGGCATACCGTTGAATTTAATATAACGTAGCCTACAAATATTGTTTTTTAACATTTTTAAATAGTTTTTTAATTAGCATAATACGTGTTGGTATATATACTGTACAGTACAAGTAAATGTCACACAACACAAAAAATATAAATTAGTGTTGTGTGAAGTTTACTTGTACTGTAACTTTTTAGGTGAAAAGTGTAGGTTTTTTGATATTTGACTTTGAAACATTTAAACAGCCGCCATTTTGAAACTAATAATCTCAGACATTCAGTCTTTTTACATGAATATATATTTTTAAGATCAACTTTAAACGGAAATTCAGAATTTTATGTTGAACGGTTTTTGAGATATTCAATTAAAAAAATAAATAAACATACAGACACATGTTTTATGGTATTATTTGCTTGTACTGACCAGACAAACAATCTCCTAAAATATGCGACAGTCGAATCTGGATACCATGTATATATATACTAACTTAATACTAAATTATTAAGTTAATAATTTAGTATTAACTTAAATCAATAATTTAGTATTAAGGTCGGTAGCGTAGTTGGTTCAATCCCAGCTTCATGTGCTAAAGGTTCTCAGTTCGATCCCAATCAGAGTCATAATACATTTTGAGAAGGATCAGCTGATAACCACCGGCTGTTCATTTGTCATTGGGCTATTAATTAATGACACTTTCTAAGGAATAGTCGGCCTTAGTTTGTAACAATGACTACATTCGCTCATCTACACTCATCACACTCATTCGAAATCCATATTCACCCATATCTTGACGATCGGCGTCTTATGAATAAATAAATAGCCTACAAAAAATTAAGTCAAAGATGGAATTTTGACATTTCATTTTAATGTCATTCTTTACCCGTTAACAAATAACAGAACCCTTTAATAAAGATGGTTCTCCAGAAGCTATGTAAATAGATATGACCAGTATCCTGTGAGTTATCTAATTGCTAAAGTTGGAATTACTATCCTCTTCGTCCTTGATAGTACAAGGATCAATAGCGTCAATTTATTTCATATTAAAAACATATACCACTAAAGTGTTAACTTATGCAGAATTTTAAAACATTTTGAGTCACTTAAAATTTGTATCATACTGATGAAATATACAATATTAAAACTTAAAATATAAATGTTTAACTAAACAACGCGCATTTTAACTTTTTTGTGGTGAAGTTGCTATAATTGATTATTTACCCAAGCCCTTTTACATTGGTTTATAACTGTAACTATTCTAGACACGTATATTTTTTTATTGAACTGCTCCAATCCCACTCCTTCGTACCCGCAAAGTAATACGTAGATTCTATGTGTACAGATAGTTGTTAATTATTACAGTTTCACATAAACGTAAATGGTTCACAGCTTCAATAGCCCACAACCTCTAGTCTTAGCCAATTGGATCTGTACGTATTGTATGAAGAACCACTTCAATTACGTTTCTTTATACGTACACTATTATATCGACACTCAAATAAAGTTCAGCATAAAAATGAAAGTGTATTCTTTAGATTCAACTTAAAATAAAAGGTATATTTTTCTTCGATAATAAACAAAAAAATTCTATTCTGGATTAATAATAATTTTTTTATTTATTTGTTCTTTCATAAAATACAGAAAATTACATACAGCAGAAAATTCACATGCTAAACTTTCAATTAGACACTACTTTATAAGGAATACTTGGAGTATAAGGAATTAATGAGACAAATTAATTTAGATGCACTGGCTTACATTGTATGTAATTCTAAAACAAAAAATCTGAAATTAACTTAACTGAATTTATCATGAACTTTATTAAGCAAATAGTGTAAATCCGAAATTGATTAAAAAACTTTCTTGTGATTAAAATAGCCAATATTTATTTTTATTTGTTTTATTTCAGAGCCTTTCCTATTTTTATTTTTTTAAATAATCTTTTTATTGTGCAGTATGAAATTTAATTTTAACTTCTTGATGTTTTCATCTTTAATTGATATCAAGTTTGTAGAAACCAATCAATTTTCGAGAACCTACAAGAAAATTGCCATAAATTGAATATATTCTCATCATATTTTTAATTATTTTTGTTAATTTCGAAATTTTTAATAATAAAATAGCTCGTTATGAAAGTTACTTTCGAGAACAAAGAGAACTGCGAATTAGTGAGCTTTTACTGTATGGAGGAACGTTTTAACAATTTTTTAAATACAAATTTACGTTGCTTCCAGAAGATAGTCGAAATGTAATCTCTTAAGCAGGCCACTGTCGAACTGCGAAATGTCACTACGTACTACGTGAAGATAAAATAGCTTGGCGCATATCTAAACGCCCAAAATAATGGAAGATTCAAACAAGCGGTATTCGTCTATTTAAGTGCTTACTCGCACTAGACACCCTCACTTAGAAACAATAAGAAAACACAGAGGAGAAAGAGTCAGAGGTCGCATCCATTTGTGCACTTAATGTGTGTTAAGTGTGTATTCCTCCAGTTTTCCATGCGATTACCGGACGATTACTAAATATTTAAAAAGACCGTGCTACATAAATATATTACAGTTCCATTAGTTGTAATATATTTAAAACTGCCACATGTGGCCATAAGAAAGTGATCTCTGTTTATTTTTTCTCTGTGCCTACAACCAATCTCGAGCCTTGAAGGTGGAAGCAAAGACAATCTAGACCAAATCGTAAAAATTTCAGAAAATCTTTTAGTAGATTGGAAATCAATAATATTTTAGGAAATGTTTGTTTTTTGTCATTTCATTTATGAAAATAGGGGACGTTTATTATTTTTATTTGAGGGGTATAAATCTCTTAGGGAGGAAATATTTCTGTAAAACTGTGCAATTACGATATAATTGCTTTTACAGTTTGGACCAAATATCTGGCCAATTCGTGTTTTGAAATATTTGCATATTTCTTTAACTAATGTGACTCAACATTGTTTCAGTTTGAACATGAGTTTAATGTAAATTTAAATTAAACTAACAGTCAACAAACATATCTTGAACTACTTTAAAACTACAAAGGTGTTTATAATATTTTAAGATTATATGATTTATAAAATATTTTTGGAAACTTATTATAAATGTAAAATGAAAACTTTGTTATATTTATTTTTTTAATCCCTAAAAATTTCCATAATTATAAATAACTTGAATCCATGTTATTACAATCTATATTTTTTCATTTTTCATATTTTAATTTATTTTATGGTTATCTTCATTTGCACTGCTTTGATACTTTGAAGTTCCATCATAACATTAAAACTATTAAAGAAAGTCAACATTGGACGTACAAAAGGAGTAGGTCGTTAGACACGCCAAAGATAGTACAAAATATCGTTGACGAAGACTGATCGCGCTCCCATTTATAACGCCTGGTGAAAACTGAGCACTGCACCCCATTAGTCAAAGGCAATTGATCCTACATCGGCTTCACAATATATCCTTCCACGAGGTCCTGAGTTTGACACCTGCGCTTTACTACTTCTTACTCGCAGGTTAATGTGTACACTATGTAGGATATTAGATATAACAAGCATAGCTTTATTAATATAACAATGTCCTTTTATACGTAAGTATTAAAACATGTATCTCATATAAAACGCAAAAAGCAACAAACTAAATTTTAATTCAATTCAAAAGCAGTATGTAGAAAACTATATTTTTAAGGGTGATGGGTAATCAATTTTACTTCCTCCCATATGCGTTAGCATGGAGAAAGTATTGTGATCGTCCAAAAAATCTTTTTACAAGTTGGTCTAAAAATCCTTTTAGGGTCCCCTGAACCCAAAAAAAGTGTTTTTTTCGAAAAACATGTTTGGTGTCTATCCGTATGTGTATGTGCAGGATACCAAACGGATGGATAGAATTTTATGAAATTCGGTATGTAGGTGTATTTAGCCAATATTTCCAGACCATTTTTCACTTTTTTGAAATTTTAGTTTTTTTTTATTTTTATGGGCAAAAAACGTAAAAACATTGAATTTTATCAAAAACGGATCTAAATATTAATAATAATACTTTATTCTCCAAAAGCCAAAAAACTTTACAAAAGGAACATACCTTTATAAGTCAATTTACAATATTAACAATTATAAAATATATATTAATTTCACTCAGGCTGACCTTAGTACATTAACTTATTTTTACAATGTAATATACAAGTTAAAATATACAAAAGGGACGATAATAAATAAAGAAAAAGTACACATTTACAATTTTACTTAATCAATCCAATTAGGCTAATGGAAAAAACCCTCCAAGGCAGAGCCTGATTGGAGAAAAGCAAACAATATAATCTATTATAAACTATTAATTGCAGTCAGTCAAATACAAAAAGTAGCATTAATTACTATAACAGTAAAATAATAACATCAAAGATTACAAATACAAAAATAAAGATCGTCCATCCCTTAAACTCAAGTTACAATAACAACAAAAATTTAAGTAGTTTACAAAACAAATAAAACAATCACATTTCAGTTTCAACAATTGAACATAAACCCTTGTGTGACGATACGTTAAAAATTATGTTTCAAATTTTACTTATACATGTTTAATATTTGCATCTGAAAGTATACTACTATAAGCTTTGACAGTCTAAAGTGACGGTAAAGTATTATTTACATAAACTCACATACATCTACATTCATACTTACACATTTACATTCACCCATTTATACATGCACATTAATTTGTAAGAACATATCCATACAAAAATGTATAGCAAATAGGTCTATCAATAAATAGAAAATAATTGACACTAACAATGACTGCATTAAAATTTTACAAAGATAAATAAATAAAGTCAGAAATTTCTATATTCATACAACCTATTGTACTCTCATTTTCACTTTAGTACATTTTATAACATCTACGTATGTAAAGATAGGTTATTGTTCATATATACTATAGTATTTTTTATATACTAAATTTGAACATGTATTAGCATTTCATTAACGTCCTCAATTGTTAATAGCCATCTTCTTAGATGCCTAGCAAACAATTTAGCATTGTTGATGTCTTTTATTTGTTGAGGTATTTTGTTGTATATTAGAGGAGCTAGAAATTGATATGTCTTCGTGAAATAAGTTCTCGTTGAACGGGGAACCACCGCATCGTCAGCATTGCGCAATCTTAGTTTATAAACACTCTTTGCATAAATGTTCCTACTCCTAATAAAAAACACCTTTGACACTTGGTAAATTTATAAATTTCTTAATGGCAATATATTCAATGCTTTAAATAATGGCCAAGAAGCCTCATGTTTCGTCTTTTTCTTTACTATTCTTATAAAATGTTTCTAAGTGGTTATAAGTGGTTTCAAGTTAGTCAAATATGTTCCTCCCCAACATTCAATTCCATAACTTAATCTACAATGCACAAAAGAAAAGTAGATCATTCTCATTAGGTCTTCGCAACACATTTGTCTTATGAAATAAAATAGTCTCAGAGTGTTAATTAATTTATTTTTAACTAGTGATATATGTTTTTTCCAATTAAATTCATTATCTAATATTACATGTTCAGGAAAGATGTGAATTACGATTAATAATATTTCACTAAAACTCGCATATCAGTAACTTGACTATTTTTTTAGTTATGGCAACAGAACTTATTTGGGAATCAAACTGGTAATTTTGAAAATTATTATTTGTTAGTGTTTAATATTGGGGAATGTTTGTGCCAATTCTTTGGAACCATTTATTTAATTTATGTTAAATATTAATTATAATCCGTTAAAGGTCGATTTAATTTTGGCAGGTAAAAAATTGTAAACTACCACTCAAAATCTTGTTGTAGACACATCAAATGATGCGTTTTTAATGTTCTTAGTATTGAAAAAATTTACCAGGCACCCGAAGAAATTTTTTAAAATCTCTCTATAGATAAAATCCACTCCCTCTCACTCTCTGATCACTGTACTGTCGGCGAGTCTCGAGAAGTCCTCTGAACTTCATGCCTCTGTGATATTGAAGGCGCTGATTTCCATTGAAACAGCACAAATCACGTTGTGTATATATCACAGTTAGTAGTTACGACAGGTACACTACTTGACTTGTGCTGTTTCAATGGAAATCAGCACCTTCAATATCACAGAGGCATGACGTTCAGAGGACTTCTCGCAACTCGCCAATTATATACCAAAATCCTCAGGAGTTAGATTTTCAATGTGTGTGCGCGTGCGTTTGTGTGTGTGTTCTTTATTTTTCAAAACTTACTTGAATCATCCAATGCCTGCTTATGGGATATGACAAAACCTGTGTAAAACCCGCCTTTACAACTTCCATCTTCATTGTCTGATCAGTTCATTTAGAGATATTTTTTTAACTTCACTCGCCAGTTCACACAAGCATGCAGGTCTGTGCGTGAACATTATTAAATGACTGAAGTATCGATCGTTGGCTCAGTGTGAATTTGTACTTCAGACAAAGCCCTCCGCAGTCCGAAGCCACTGAGCCACACGACCCCGGCAACAAATTGCCAGAATCCATTAAGCTGAAATTTTACAAGGAGGATCTCCTTATTGGGTTGATGTTCAATAAAGACCTGGTTATAAAACTTAGCCATTTAAGTTGGTTTCATTGTGAAATTTTTAAGTTAATTTCCACTTATTCTGACACAATTTGATATACTAAAGTAGAGTTGAAGATCTTCTAGGCTACAAAACTTTGTTTGTTATCTAGGAGAACAATTCACTTTAAAATGAGAAGGATTTAAAATTAAATGAAATATGTCAATTTTTTTGTCATATAGAATTCCAAATATCATGAAATAAGGTTCTTTAAGGTTCCTCTGGGTCTGATCCATTTACAAATTATTAGAAATCAGAAACTAAGGGTAAAAGCATGGGTACTTTGCAAAATTTGTATATGGTGATATTGCAGGCCGATCTTTTACTTATAATGTGGTGATGCTGCAGGCGAGCGTTTATGCTGATATGATGGGATAAAGGGAACCAGGGGAGTTCAGCAAGCGTAGAGAACCACCCTGTAGTGAAGCACGAGCAGTCGGCTAGTTTAAATACATAAAAGTTAAGTAATTCTAATGTCAATTTATATACAAGGATTACCAGAGTTATTTTGGTTATACTATGTCTCATTTATAAAAAGACTTATTTATATTTGTAGAATTGTGGCAAACAATAATATACATTGTATAATGTACTTTTCACTACAATACTATGAGTTCAGCTGTTTTCGTTATGTGTTTACAACCTGCGAAACATCATATTTTCAATAGCTGTCTATTGTTCACTACCGAAAGTAACATTGTTTACAACCGAAAATTTTCCACAGTCAACAACACCTGTTTTTATTCCGTAGTGTAGTGAAAAGTATCGTTCAAAACTCGAGTGAAAGTGTTTTGTATGTTCTTGACCATTTGAAGTGCTCGACAAGTCTCGCACTTCAAACATATGGTCTCGAACATGCAAAACTCCACTCTCCACTCTTGTTATGAAATATACTATTTCAGTTGGTAAAAGTAAAACAAACAAATTTAATTAATTATTCAAACAAATAGACCGAAATATATTTATTTATTTAAATATTTCATCGATACTAATTCTAATTAAGTGCATTTTGTCTGAATTCTATTTGAAAAATGCAATATTCAAAATAATAATTCAACTTTATTTTCCGAATACTACTTGTTATTTATTATTTGTTATTTATAATGTTAGTTCGTCTATAGAATCGATCACTTTGTGAAATTACAAAAGTATTATGATTGAGAGAACATTTTTGTTTTACGACTACTGACAAACTTGGTAATTTTATTTTGTAAGGAAGAGTTAGGAAATATGAAACCGGATTACTCTCATTGTTGTATAATTTACTTTTACTATGAATTTGTTTATAATTAAGACTCAAATTGTCAAGATATAATTTAATGAGAGTGAGGAATGAATATAGATGAACATTTAAAGTTTTGTTACAATTTAAAATTAACCTGTCCTTCGAATGTGTCGTTTATTAACAACTCAACAGCCAAGTCAGCTATAGAACATACAGCCTAATGTGGAACACGAACCACGGATTATAGGAACTGACAAGCAAGTCATACACTTAGTTCACACTTCTGTGTAGTATCCGAACACTCGTCACCACACAACAGCACACTTTTCTAGCAGTGTCTTAAAACATAACTATTCGCTATTGAGCGAATGCGATGATGACTGTTAAGGCGGTTTGCTGGCTTTAGGGACAACTTAATTTCGCTTGATGCGCTGACTGTACTTCTGACCACGATCTACTCATACAGAGATATTTGACCACTCCCCTCCCCTGGGGGGGTTGGGGTATAATTGCAGGAAGTCGTTGAAGCGCGGTCCTGCGAGTGCGGGTGCTGTGTCTCGTATGTGTGCGTAGCGATTGGATTGTAGTATAACATGCGGGTAAAAATACAGCCAAAAGTTGAGTATATACAGTTTGTACATTCTTTAATTTTTTTTATATTAGAAAGCATACTACGCGAAACACGACATGGTATTTCTCGTCGTAATTAAATAAAAGCAAACATATAACATCAATTATTTAAATCAAATTTACTAATTTGCAGTACAATAACGTAATTTAAAATAAGTGATGAGCAAGACCAGTACTGTGAGGGTTGATTTTTAAAATTTGGGAATAGTCGAGAAAATAGTTTCTTAATTATGTGTGTATCAGGATAGCCCAAATTCGCATATTTGAGGTGATGTATTTATAACCATAAATATAATTTTAATGAAAGAACTACTTGTAAGGTGTTTAATAGTTGATATAAAGTCATTTAAATCGAAAAAATCTAAGTCCCCATCCCACTTAGCCTCCAAGTAGGTATACAATAGTCCCACGCCGCATTGTCAGATCGTTAATAATTATGTCTAGTAGTAATACCGACCAACTACTTGAGACGGGCTTCCCGTTCCATTTGTCACATTCCAGTTACCAGTCTAGACACGAGGATTATGCTTTATAATACACAAGTTAAACAATAGTCTGCTGTACCTCCTACCAAACTGGATATGATTCTCCTTAAGGCCAATGTTAAATTCAATTAAGGATTACAGATTTATGAACGTACAATTTTAAAAATAAACTTTTTTATAAGAGACAAAATTATCTAGAGCTTCCAGAGACCAGCTTTAATTTTGTATGCCCTGATTTGGTTTAACTCTTTCTAATTTAATTTTAACCAACCATAACCAGTAGAGAAATTTAATCGACTCTTTTTGCATTTATACAGTGAAACATATAAAAATTTGAATAATATATATTTTCAAATGTAAGCGTAACTGGTCTGTAAGTGAAATAATATTCAACTACTGATAAACGTGGTCCCTAGTGGGTAAGCGGGAAAGAAGGAATAAATTGCCACGACTGTTCAACCACTGATAAACGTGCTGCCTTGTGGGCAAGTGGGGAAGGAGGAGTAAATTGCCACGACCCTTAAACTACTGATAAATGTGCTGCCTTGTGCGCAAGTGAGGAAGGAGGAGTAAATTGCCACGACCCTTCAACTACTGATAAACGTGCTGCCTTGTGCGCAAGTGGGGAAGGAGGAGTAAATTACCACGACCCTTCAACTACTGATAAATGTGCTGCCTTGTGCGCAAGTGAGGAAGGAGGAGTAAATTGCCACGACCCTTCAACTACTGATAAACGTGCTGCCTTGTGGGCAATTGGGGAAGGAGGAGTAAATTACCACGACCCTTCAACTACTGATAAACGTGCTGCCTTGTGCGCAAGTGGGGAAGGAGGAGTAAATTGCCACGACCCTTCAACTACCGATAAATGTGCTGCCTTGTGCGCAAGTGAGGAAGGAGGAGTAAATTGCCACGACCCTTCAACTACTGATAAACGTGCTGCCTTGTGCGCAAGTGGGGAAGGAGGAGTAAATTACCACGACCCTTCAACTACTGATAAACGTGCTGCCTTGTGCGCAAGTGGGGAAGGAGGAGTAAATTGCCACGACCCTTCAACTACTGATAAATGTGCTGCCTTGTGCGCAAGTGAGGAAGGAGGAGTAAATTGCCACGACCCTTCAACTACTGATAAATGTGCTGCCTTATGCGCAAGTGAGGAAGGAGGAGTAAATTGCCACGACCCTTCAACTACTGATAAACGTGCTGCCTTGTGGGAAAGTGGGGAAGGAGGAGTAAATTACCTCGACCCTTCAACTACTGATAAACGTGCTGCCTTGTGGGCAAGTGGGGAAGGAGGAGTAAATTGCCACGACCCTTCAACTACTGATAAACGTGCTGCCTTGTGGGCAAGTGGGGAAGGAGGAGTAAATTGCCACGACCCTTCAACTACTGATAAACGTGCTGCCTTGTGGGCAAGTGGGGAAGGAGGAGTAAATTGCCACGACCCTTCAACTACTGATAAACGTGCAGCCTTGTAGGCAAGTGGGGAAGGAGGAGTAAATTGCCACGACCCTTCAACTACTGATAAACGTGCTGCCTTGTGGGCAAGTGGGGAAGGAGGAGTAAATTGCCACGACCCTTCAACTACTGATAAACGTGCTGCCTTGTGGGCAAGTGAGGAAGGAGGAGTAAATTACCACGACCCTTCAACTACTGATAAACGTGCTGCCTTGTGGGCAAGTGGGGAAGGAGGAGTAAATTGCCACGACCCTTCAACCACTGATAAACGTGATGCCTTGTGGGCAAGTAGGGAAGGAGGAGTAAATTGCCACGACCCTTCAACTACCGATAAACGTGCTGCCTTGTGGGCAAGTGGGGAAGGAGGAGTAAATTGCCACGACCCTTCAACTACTGATAAATGTGCTGCCTTGTGGGGAAGTGGGGAAGGAGGAGTAAATTGCCACGACCCTTCAACCAGTGATAAACGTGATGCCTTGTGGGCAAGTGGGAAAGGAGGACTAAATTGCCACGACCCTTCAACTACTGATAAATGTGCTGCCTTGTGGGCAAGTGGGGAAGGAGGAGTAAATTGCCACGACCCTTCAACTACTGATAAACGTGCTGCCTTGTGGGCAAGTGAGGAAGGAGGAGTAAATTGCCACGACCCTTCAACTACTGATAAACGTGCTGCCTTGTGGGCAAGTGGGGAAGGAGGAGTAAATTGCCACGACCCTTCAACTACTGATAAACATACTGCCTTGTGGGCAAGTGGGGAAGGAGGAGTAAATTGCCACGACCCTTCAACTACTGATAAACGTGCTGCCTTGTGGGCAAGTGGGGAAGGAGGAGTAAATTGCCACGACCCTTCAACTACTGATAAACGTGCTGCCTTGTGGGCAAGTGGGGAAGGAGGAGTAAATTGCCACGACCCTTCAACTACTGATAAACGTGATGCCTTGTGGGCAAGTGGGGAAGGAGGAGTAAATTGCCACGACCCTTCAACTACTGATAAACGTGCTGCCTTGTGGGCAAGTGGGGAAGGAGGAGTCAATTTCCACGACTGCTAAACTACTGATAAACGTCGGCAAATGGGGAAGAAGGAGAAAATTGCCACGACTGTTCAACTCACATAGGGGTATGGGACGGGAGGGCAGACGACAACGATCTACTAATAGCGGACGGAGTTACAAGTAGGAACACTAGGTCGGAGGCTCAATTTAAATAAAATTATTCAACTTCAAAACTTTCTATGTAATTATATGCTGACTATAATAACCGATAACCTATAAACTAGGTTAATCATGCATTGAATCTAGCTAAACAAATATGTTCAGTATTACAACCAATGTTATAACCTTTTAGAAATACCAGTGGAGTGAAAAAGGCAACCAGATGTTAATGTTGTTGAATCCCAGTAAAACTGTTCACAAATGTCCCATACCTCACATTTCCTGGACAGATTATTTAGAAGAGACTTCTCCCTCACAGTTATTCGTCTATAGTACAATCTCTGGTGATGCAATAAAACTGGAACTTTAAAGAATATAAAACACTAGAGGACACCTCTGCACGCTTCGCGTTTCATCCCCTCCTCTTGCTTCGTTCGATACACCTCGGCCTTCAGCCTTGGCATGTAACTTTTAACAACAAATAATAGTAGCAGATTAACTATATAACGTAAAACCACAATATTAAATTTATTTATAATATCTCACTCACACTACTTGCTCTGTTACCTATTTATTAGTATAAATACCCAATCTATTTCAAAAGTGTTCATTTCATTTATTTATCGTCTGAAGATCAAACCACAGTATATACTGTGATTAAACTTTGAAGGTTTGTGTGTACTCCTTAGGAATGGAATTACAAAAAAATCCTTTCTTAGTTGGTCCTTTCGATACTAAAGCTAACTTTCTTTAAATTTTAGTGTAAATCCGTTCGGCGGTTTTTCAGATTTCGTGAAGTTATTGAGTCAGTCTATACGTATTGTATAGATATTTTACAAATTAAAAATCATACTAGCTTTTGAGTACAGTGTAACAAACAGTTCAATTTTACTGTTCAATTTGATATTTCGTCAAGGCGTGTAGATGCAATGTCAAGACATGTATGTAGTGCAAGAATTGCCTATAAAGGAATTTGTACGGCGTTGGCGTTTTCCAATGATGTTTCATTTATACCATTGATTATAAACGATAACCAATGTTTTATACATTGATGACTTTTTCATTGCAGCCATTTTCAATTAGAAGTAAATCAACTAATTATATAGATAGTAAATTATATAGACTCATTGAATTCATACAAAAACTACTTGAATTCTAAATGCCATACCGATCGGTCTCCATGATGTTATAGTTGAGTTTAAATATATTGCTTAGCTCAGCGAGCAGTTTAAGAAGAAATATTTCTCCTGAAGCTGAATAAGAGTTCAAATGTCACTTTCGGTGGGAAAATGATAACATTGTAAACTTTTTTATGTTTAGGTTGAATTTTAATGTATTTCTTTTTATAGTGTTTCGTTTGTTTTATATGGTACGAACGTTTTACAACACTTCTTTATTCTTATGACGCCGATCGCCAAGATACGGCCGAATGTGAATATGATGAGTGAATGTTACAAACTAAGGCTGGCAATTCATTACAAAGTGTCATTAACTAGTAGCACAGTGACAAAGGACCAGCCAGTGGTTATCAGCTGATACCTTTCAAAATGTGTTCAACGACCCTGATTAGGATCCAACTGAGAGACTAGCTAAATAAGATGGGCAACCTTTTTGGTGGTATCCCTTTTCAAACCTTTTTTATCGTTTTGTTCTCTTCTGTACGAGCAACATGCCTCATCCATGTCATTCTATAACTACTATCAGTGCCAACACATCACATTCTTGGTACACTTCTCTAAATGTTCAGTTTTGTTTTTCCTTTCCACAATGTATTTCCTTCTAGCGATAAGCCAAACAATGTTCCAAATAGTTTGTTTTTAAATGGGGCTTTTGCTTTTATTTGGGATTTTTTTGTGAGTTCTCAGACCTCTGAACCATAAATTAGAACTGGTAGAATCGTGGTTTTGTAAATTCTTATTTAACTTTCCTTGTTAGGAGTTTACTTTAAGGAATTTTGCAAGTCTCTAGTTTTAATTATAAAGTAATAAATATTTTATCAAAATAAGTTCAATTTTTGCATTATTTCATACAGTCTATAAATATGTACTACCTTGTACACAGTAGTCATTTTTTTAGTTATATGTACTTTACTTAAATCGAAATATATCAAATATTTTGCCGATTTAAATCTAGTCTGCATATATTTCAGTTTGGCTGTAAATACTATACTCCATTATTGAATCTGCAAACTTGACACAAGTGTGTTTATTTGTGGTTCTTCAATGAAGCTCTAACATGTTGCCAATGTATACCAATACATAAACAATATAAAACAAAAAAGTGTGAGATGTCATTAACAATAGGAAAATCCGTGACAATAGGTCTAAAATGTTTACTCACACACAAATTCAAAAGAGCGTGTTATTAGATAGGTGTGGATAAAGAATTGAAACGTAACAAGGCGTTAATGCGTTGCTATGGGAACGGCTGGGTAATATCGTCACGTGATTTGTCGAAGCATTCCCAACTCCACGCAGTTCCAGCACTTGCTGTAGGGGCGCTTTGCAGTCAGTAGGGAGATTCAGGAAATGGACTTATTGGGCCGGACAGTTAGAGACTGCGTGTTATATTTAGCATTGCAAGGGTTCCAGCAGCAGAGGGGAATCGTTTCCTCCACTGAGCTGATTTACTTCTACGGCGTGATTAATTTACGCCGTCAAGTGTTGAACATTCGCAACAGTATTTAGTTAAACAAAATAACTGAAATGAACAGTACAAGTTTAATTATTATTTATTGTGTTATTGCTATTGTTAATTATTATTTGTATACTAAATAATGCTTTAGTTTTATAGTTCTAAGCTTTCATTGGTGTTAATATAACCAACCCATGATCACTGCTGCTAATGACGTATTGGGCGGGGCTTGCTATTTATCCGCCAAAACGCGGCCATCCATCTCCTGGTTGCAATGATAATTTTAAAGTAAAATCGCTCAGGGGAGAGTATTTCTCTGTCTCACTTCCACCACTCAGTGTATCTCACTTGCACCAGTGCGTTCAGTAGGTCGTTTTCTAAGCGGCCAATGTACAGGAGTATTTCTGTCAACAGGGAATGATTAAATGTACGGTTTTCAGTACGTGAATAAGTCTAATTATAGTTAATTTCAATTTTTGTTAATCACGGACCACTATTACAATCCATCTCCTCATATTTCACTACACCAGGTTACAGTAAAACTGAAATGTCACAACTTTCAACAAACCAATTCTTTCTCAGTCAAAGAACTGCCAGGAGAACCACGCGTTAACTCGATGTTTAGCGCCATTAAGTGCATGGCCACGTGATGTGGCTGACAAGATGTGTTGACCGTTACTTGTACACCGGACAACTTGGCGCTGGCGGTCTGACAGTCCCAGAAATAGACTCTCAAATCTCTGATTGATAGCAGGAGGTTTTTGCCAATTCAAACACTGGACGCTTAGAAAACTACACAAACTAAGGTAATGTTCAACATTTTTTACCCTTCTTTCATAATTTCTGAGTTTATTCCAGGAAATAGGGAAGAGCTTTTTGTGCATTTGTAATTGTTGTTCGTTTGCCTAAAAAGTTCATACAGTTTTATTAATCTGTCTTCACACGCATACTATTTAAAAAGGGTTCTTAATATTTAAAAAGGGGTGTAAAATGCGGTATAGTGCTGTAACTTAACGATCTGATTGAAAATCATAATTTTTACATTATTTAGAAAAACTTTACCAGTAGATACACTTTTAATTTTCAAATAATATTGATTTTTAATTAAATAAAACGTATCGAATTTTAGTTTATTAGTTTATTATTTTTATAAAACTAAAAATCGAAATTAAAAAAATGGATTCAATAGTAACTTTTGCGCCCTTAAAAAGATATGGAGTTGCAGTCTGGGGTGGGACATCCACTGCTAACTTAAATCGGATACTTACCATACAGAAGTCGGCTATAAGATCCTTAGCAAATCTTAAAGAGCAAGAAAGTTGCAGAGAAGAATTCAAAAATCTCAAGATTAAAAATGTAGTCTCTATCTACATACAGGCGGTCATAATCCACGTAGATAGAATAGGACTCCCAAAAGAAACTAGAACACACACTCATCACACTAGACACGCATCAAGAATTCCCGTTGCAAGACACAAGACAGCCCTTTTCGAGAAAAAACCATCTTTCATTGGAGCCAGACTCTACAACCATCTTCCTGCTAACTTCAAGCTACTGACAGGTGAAGCACTGAAGCAAAAACTAAACTCCTGGTTAACAGAACATCCTGTCTACTCAGTCAAAGAGTTTATTGACAAGATCAAAGACTGTTAACTAAATTGAAGAAGATATCTTAATAAAATAATAAATTGTATAACTTGACACCATTCTCTGTACTTGACGTTCAGAAAACAAAGCATTTTGTATTTGTAAACTATGTAAAAATTATAATTTTCCAACAAATCGTTGTTACAGTGCTGTAACGCATTCAACATTGCTCTTATTGAATATAATTCCAAAATGGCAACCACCTCTGCAGACTCTTAAACATCTTAGTATAGTTCAAAATTATTAAAGTATGTTTTTATATAAGTCTTAAGACAGTAATAAACAGTTTCATCACAGCAGAAAATTACTAATTAATATAATATTTTAAAAATATAACTGAGAAGTAATTATCTAATTGGTTACGGTAGTAGAGTCAACAGAAGGAAAGTTCGTCGATGTAAGATGTCGAGGCGTTGTACTGGGAAAAGTGGATCGCAAACTTGGTTGTGTGTTAGATTTATTGACACTTTCCATCTTCTGGCTGATTTCATTGTCCCTCTCCTTTCTCGAAAAATAATTCACTCACAAATGGACTTTACGTGAAATAATTACGTGAGAGATAATTAAGGAACAAAGATAAGTAAAAAATGTATGGTTCATAACGTGGGCTATCTCAAACGTTCAATAGTCGACCGTGTGGCAAATATGCTACAAGCTAATTCTTCTGAAATTAGCAATTTTGTATAGTTTTTTTATATGTGCCAATGTACACTCAAATGTATAAGTCTCCCTGTAGACTTCATCTCTGTTCTTCGTATTTCCCAAAACCCCTGGGGACCAATGGCTTAACGTGACTTCCGAACCACGGGAGCGGCAGGACAAACACTGTTAACGGCCATATCGGGAGTCGAACCCGGACCGATTACGTGGCAAGCCAACGCCTTACCCCCTTGTCTACAGCCGATCATTTATCTGCGGTCGCTCCTAGATATATAATATATTTGCTAAGTGTACATTAATAATAGTCTGTAGTGCATCGACCATAGAGAAAAAGAAACAGAGGTTCTTAATTACGGCCGAAGTGAACGCCTTTAATTGGATTGCAAGTAATGTGCATCTTTATACAGGGTGTTCAAAAAGTCCGAGGATGGTTGAATATTGTTTAGACCGTTACAGATAAAGGTGCAATACTTTGAACATTGCTGCTGGACATAAAAAGCTATTTTTCCATGTACCTTCGTAGGGGGACGGCCCACTAGGAGTCGAAAGAAAATCTTAAAAGTAAGCATAGGTCGATATACATATCAATTTAAAGAGGTATTACCTAGTAGAACATCATACCACAAATTAGACCTGAAAATGTTAATCCTGAACAAAATGGCAGCGCTCCAAAGCTTCAATACTGATCTTATGTGAACGATTTTAAACCGCCACCATTTTGTTACGTATAAAGCTTTTGAAGTGTGGTTTGCGGCATTCTTCTATGCTTGACCAGCCCTTTAAAATGAAGTGCATATCAACCCATGCTTACTACAGTAAAACTTTTCTACTGACTCCTCATGGACCGTTCCTATAGAAGAAAAGCAGGACACTTAATTTTAAAGTAGGTGTTTGTGTAAAGTAATCATGTGTGAAGTTTTGTATGGTTACAAAACCATCATCTAATATGGTTACAAAAATTTAAACCATTCTTAAACTTGCACATAAGAACAGTATGAAACTTTCGAGCACCACCATTTTGTTTAGGATTAACCTGTCTAATTTGTGGTATGATGTTCTACTAGCTAAGACCTTTAAAATGATATGTATCCATCGACCTATGCTTACATTTAAGATTTTCTTCCGAATCCTAGTGGGCCGTCCCCCTACGAAGGTAATGGATCACTGAATACATGGTAAAATTGCTTTTTATGTCCAGCAGCAATGTGCAAAGTTTTCTACCTTTATCTGTAATGGTCTAATCAATATTCAACCAACCTCGGACCTTTTGAACACCCTGTCTAACTATTACGATTATCAAAGGTTTAAAGGGAAATGGGAGGTGCTGACAAGGGGTTGGCTCTGCGATCCCCGCGGTGGACTGCAGAACTAACTACTGTAACAATGTTTAGTTATATTGAGTTTAGGAAAATTAAAATATTAGAAAAAGAACTTGAACATTGCTACACTAATCGATACCCATATAGCGTACTATTGGATGCGACCTCTGTTTCTTTATTTCTTTATGAGCATCAACTCGATGTTTGCAGTTTCGGTTTGACAAATTCAGCCGATTCATAAAGTGAGTGAAGAATTTTATGGAATACTTTAGTGATTACTTGCTGCAAATTCTGTTTGATTTTGTTTAGCTCTATTTTATAAATGCGCTTCACTTTATTAAATTATGCTTGACTTTCGGCACTTTACAGCACTTCTATAAAAAAAAAGCTAAAAATCTTATATATATATATATATATATATATATATATATATATATATATATATATATATATATATATGATTGTTTATGTCTTATGTTAGTTAACTAAATTGTCACCCATCTTCACCTTCGTGTCCTATGTAATTTTTTAAAAAGTTTTAAAAAACTCTTTTGTAAAAGATAATTTTACAAACCCTTTAAAATAATTTTGCAAGCCTCGTTTAGGGTATAAATTTTCTAATCTACATTCTAATTATATTCATAAGATAAGTAATGAAAAGAGGACACCATTTAGGTGTTCAGGGCCGTTGTTTAGAGCATTGATAGTATTGACAATTCACCAAGTGTTAGCAATGTTTTTTATTAAGAGTAGGAATAGTTAAGCAATTAGTGTTTCCAAACAGGAACTGTGGAATGCTGGTGATTTTATACTGCCTCGTTCAACAATAACAAATTTCACCGAGACCAGTCAATTTTTAAGCTCCTTTAGTAATTAAATAATACTTCAATAATACTTCAACAAACTAAACAAACTTTGTTTTTGAAATTTCTTAATGATGGAGTATCAGATGAGGGAGACAATGGTAGTTGGACATTTGCCATCATTACGTGAAAATTACCAATCACAACGTTTCGACTTGGTAAAACCCAAACCTTTTTCAAGTGCTAAAAACTAAATTACATCTACACAAACATGTTATAAAACTATGTTCTTCAACTAATAAACTTATTTACTTTAATAATTATCTACATTTTAACCTAGATCCTAGAATGGGGTACAACAAAATGAACTTCTACTAAATATAAAAATGTGAACAGGGTTAAATTAATATAACCAATTAGGCGCTGTCAAGGTCACGATATCAACGAAAAAATGTTAAAACACAATTAAAATTAATATTCAAATCAGACTGAAATGAGATTTCATTAACTAATCATAAATATATGGTACCTGACAAACACTATTAATTTACAATAACACTCAACATGCACAAAAAATTATATATATATATATATATATATATATATATATATATATATATATATATATATGACTCGGAAGGACTGAGACTACTATTAAAATTACATTTTACTATTACAATTACATTTTAACCTGAAAATACAACAATTATTAGGTATAAAACAATACAATAATCAAATATTACAAAAAACTTTAATTTTTTTGATAATTTTTTTGATAATAAATACATGGGTTTGATAATTTATAACAGTTATTTTATTGCTATTATGTTT